>JAOXYJ010386491.1:0-15362 GCA_028566555.1 Lithophaga nigra | reverse complement strand
GGCTTTCCTCCCCCAGTAAGTCTGGTAGTCACGAAATAGCTGAAAAATTGCTGAAAGTGACGATAAACCCCCAACAACCAACAACCAATCAATTTCCGAACAAAGGTAGAGCACATTTAAAAAACCTGAAAGCAGCAGCTTATTGCTATTAAATTCAGACAGAAATTTGCTACATGTCACAGTTGGCATATTTGTGCTTACTTGTATTTCAAAACTTTTACATTCATGCTTAAATATATTTTTGTTATGATTTTCAAATTTCCGTTTGTAACATAAATTGAATTTGATTCCAACGTTTTTGACAAATATTTTATCATTTTCCTCAATGTTTTAATTTTAAAACTTCATTTTTTTAACAAACCACATCTATTTAATTTAAACTGCTGACATTCCTAGGATATTTATCTTTACAAATGTTGGCATTTTAAAAAATACCAATAAAAGTGGTGTAAATCAAATATGCACACGTAGTCTATTTCATTGAAATAGTGTTAATAAATACGCAATAGAAATAAGACACGTGTATTTACCAAAAATGTGGGAAAAGTGTAAATAACTATAAATTCACATTCCTTCGCAATATATCAAATACGAATCTTTAAATAAGAAATTAAAATTTTTACCAGAATGAGATTTTTAATTTATGTTCTTACAAATACTTTGATCTTTTTCCGCTGTTTTTTACCTTGGCACTAATGAAGTAGTATTTGATTTCGTAATAAACATTTAATGTTATTGCAACAAAATTAGGTCTTTGTGACATTATAGTATTTGGGGAGAGCTGTATCATTTTTAGGGGAGGACAATTCGATCGTGATTTTTTTACTTCATTATTACTGCTGTCTGGATTTTTTTTTCAACAAAGAACTTCTTTTTTAAACCGATTTTCTGAGCTTTCGTTCGAAGAGAGTTAAAAAAAAAAACAAACGAAAATAAATAACATCTTAGCGTTTTAGCATCGATCTGTATTAGATATTTTTTATGATTTTGTCCTGCTCCTGGTATTTTATCCTCAATAATTCCCCGTTAAAATTCAGTTGGTTCTTCCCTGACCTACAACAACAACAATTTATTAGTCCTTACAGCACACAGATCGTGTGATTTATGTCATTTGTAGTCAATATTTTATATGTCGTTGTAAGTTTATTTGACACCTGATTTCTTTTTCAGAATCAATAATTACTTGTTCTTCGGACAACATCCTCAGGTTATTTTGAAACTAAATTGCTCCTTTAAGTAATGGCTATCCAGGGGCCCGAAGGTAGAAGTCAAGCAAATCTGAAAAAATCCCCCTTTTAGGAACAATTAAAATTAATTCATATATTTATATCCTCGCCTTCCCCTCTTTTTACCTCCCAATTTTTTATATCAAAAATCGATTGTCAAAACGTGGAAATTGTAGTGTTTATACCGGAAACAATGTACATTTACTTGTTCACAAAAAATAACAAAAAAAATCTCGTTTTGAGGATGACGGATGAATAGACCAAGTTATGAAGATTTTGTATAATTTTCATACCAAGTGCAAAACTTTAAAAAAAAAGTTGTAGACGATGGGATGTAGCTATTAATGAAAATGCTATAAATGTTAATAATTTTGCCAATGTTTTTTTTTCACCTTCACTGAAACCTTTTGATACCTCATCATGGGTGTAAATTTGTCGTACGAATCAGAGCACAATGTTGATGCTATTATTCATATTTAAATCCACCTGATAGTTTTTTCTGAGAACAAGCATTGCTTTAAAGAACTGCGATTAGCTTCAATGATAATTTAAGCCCATTGACCATTGAGATGTAACTATTGTTATATCTCATCATTAATATCTTCAGTCCTATCAAACCGGTACTGAGAGTAATGGTGTATCAATGCGCGTGAAAACAGTGAAAACTTGAGTAGTATTTGGCTCTTTTAAACATGAGCGGACGCGTGAACCACAAATTTTTTTTTGCGCACGCAATAGGTATGCTCATTTACATTATATGTGACAAGATTGTCGTGGTTCACGCGTCCGTTCATATTTAATTCTGCTGAAAACTACTTAAATCTACCGTATTTTGAGTAAATTTCTGAAGAAATAGTTAAAATTGACAATTTATGACGTCACTATGACATAAAAATAGGGGGAATGAGTGAGAAAACTCATTTTTCTAAATATTGTTGTTTTAAGACAAAAAATATCAATATGTGAAGTTTACTTGAAAAAGTTCGTAAAAGGGCCCGATGAGGGTCCTAACCGTATCTTGTCCTTTGTGGGGTGAATCTATTGGTGATTCTTCTATCACTTACAGAGAAAATGAAAGAGAACCCTTGTTTTGGGTCGGTATTTTCAAAGATTTGCTGCATTTAATTTTGGTCACTCATTTATAATGGTGTTTTGTAACCAGTTTACAGTTATAAACCAGTCATCTTGTTAAGTTCATTGTTGTATAGAAGGAGTTTACAAAGTCTTGTTTCCTATATTTCGGGAAAAAAGAAAGGAAATTGGTCCAAACCTTTAATTTCAGCTTCCGCTACATAGATGATGTCCTATCACTGAACAATTCACGATTCGGTGACTATCTGGGTTTAATCTATCCCAGTGAGCTTGAGATTAAGGCCACTACGATACCACTAAGTCAGCTTTATACCTTAGCCTTCACCTCGAAATTGACTTCGGAGGAAAACTAAAACCTAACCTCTACGACAGACGTGATGACTTTGCCAATCCTCAGCTTCCAGTTCATCTGTAGCAATACTCTAGCCGCAACTCTTACGTTATTCTAGAGCTTTTGACTAGTATAAAGATTTTCTGGACAGGGCTCCATTGCTGACGAATAAGCTATTCAATCAAATGTTGATCCCAGGTTGAAGTCATCCCTTCAAAAGTTTTATGGTCGTCACCAAGAACTGGTTGATCATTATGGAATATCCGTTTCCCAAATGAAATCGAATGTTTAATTCGTCTTTTCTCTTCTCGAACATGACCTTTTACCCGGACCTGACAACGGGAAACACGGCGGGTGTCTTATAAGACACCCGCCAAGTTGCCCGTTGGGTGTCTTATTAGAGGCAGACACTGCTTATTCACCCGGAGCACTTGCCTGCATCCATCTTATTGGCAGAGTCCCTGTTGCTCATCCTTCTTTTTTAGTTTTTGTTTTTGTTTGTGTGTCCAATGTTTATTTGTTTGTTTGTCTTTGTCTTAATCATTGTTTGATTTTGGTCGATTTATCCTTCGGTTTTCTCACCTTTTCTTTTAACATCAACGTAAATCTTCGTGTGTTTGACATATTTCACCAAGACGAAATTGACCTCAGAGGGATTACATTGCAAATAGAAGTTGCATATGGACTTTATCCATTTATTGAATGTTTTGAGAATACAACATTCTTCTTTCTATTATCAGATATAAATTGTAAAATCCTACCAGAGATGACAAGAGCAAATGCTTGAGCGTTGGCTGGAACATTTTGCTCAAATTTAGCTCTGACATAGATGTCCAATGTTGACTCCTTGAGCTCCTCACTCTGTATACTGACATCAAAGACAATCAGTGGATACAAGTCAGAGAAATCAGCAGGAGTGATGGTAGAATTGCAAATGAAATGATCCATGTTGAAAAATTTTCTCCCAAAATCTGTAGCATCTTTGTGCATTTTAGATACTCTGTTATGAGTGAAGACAGTGCTGTAATCACTCATAACAGTGCATTTTAGATACTCTGTTATGAGTGAAGACAGTGCTGTAATCCACGGCTGGATACCTCTGTGTGTTCAATGCGACGTAGATGTTTCGCAATTGTCAGCGGTCAAAGTATTGTTATCCACGGCTGGATACCTCTGTGTGTTCAATGCGACGTAGATGTTTCTTAATCGTCAGCAATATCTCTGTGCGTTCAATGCGACGTAGATGTTTCTCAATCGTCAGCGGTCAAAGTGCTGTAATCCACGTCTGGATATCTCTGTGCGTTCAATGCGGCCTAGAGGTTTCTCAATCGTCAGCGGCCAAAGACAGCAGGATTTGCTGTTTGATCATTACTTTTGTCACTCTGGAATTCTTAAATGACCTCCTAGGCCTTAGGGACTACTTTTAGTGCCCAACCTCTAACTGAATTGAATCACACTGTTTCATGCGATAAACATTGGATTTGCTTTCGATCACTTGGTAAAACTGTATCTTGGTATTATCGGAGAGTATGTCATGTGGGACAAACCAAAAGATTTTATTCAAAATTATCTTAGCCACTGCATTTGTACCAGAATTTCTGAACATGACATGGTTGTCAGAATCTTAAACAAGTGTTATCTCATGTTGACCTACGGTACGGTAAACGTATTATTTTTCGCCAATGACAATTTTTATAAAGTTTGCAGATACAATTTTTCTCTATTTAATAACTTGCTTTATAGATTACAAAACACAATGAATTGGCTGGTTTGATTTTCGCGGAAATTAATCTGTTGCAAAAATGCTTAAAACTTAAACACCGCTGATATTAATACTTATATAGTTTGTCGTAACCCTGTGCAGATCCAAAGATGTGTTTCAATGGAATGGCAAATGAAAATTCACCCTTGTTCGCTGATTTTGCAATGACATAACCTCTTCAGGGTAGAGAACCCTGAGTTTTCAGCTTAATCTACAGCAGATGAATCCTTGAACATATAGCTGATTAAGGCCTTGAAATTAGGAAAAGTCGTCTAGGGAGGTCAAAAGTCCAAACATGGTTTTGGCAAGCCCGGACTGTTAGGAGATTCAATCTTTTGTCTGGAAAGATTGGACCTGATAGTTTTGAACAGATCTGGACAGGATTGTTGACATTGTTGAACAGTGGAATTTATTTGCATCCTGGAAGGCTGTTTTATTGTTCTTTTGAAGTCGTTCTTCCACTAATACATAACTCTCGGCCAGATGGGTAAAAAGGTTTTGCGTCATAATGTTGAATCTCACTTTCACACCAGAACTATTCAGATTGAATCCCGTGATGGGTTCATATTCATGGTATTCATACTCCTAAATACGTTCGTCAAAGATCAAAGGTCCTTCGATACCAAAAATTTCAGACATTTTTTGTTATTCATTAATAGTGTTGTACTGCGTGGTGTATTGTTGCAACTTCACTTCCAGAGATGAGATTGTTTAGGTTAGTACTACTTTATAATTCAAGATAAAAAGTACTTCTGGTTAGGTTTATACAAGCAGCATGATCCAAAGCTTTAGTAGCACCCTTTTCAACACTTTTCACAGCTGCATTAGTGGCAGCAGTCAGTGCCTTACTGTCTAAGCTGAGGATGTATATACTGTGGGTTCATTATTATTCGTAGTATACCAATTTTCGTGGATTTCATGGGGACTGGCAAACCACGAAATTAAGTATTAGACGAAATACACATTTTTGGTTACATTGTTAAGGTAAGATAATAAAAACACGAAATTAAGTACCCTCGAAACTACATTTTTTTCTGGAACAACGAAAATTGGTACCCACGAAAATAAAAGAATCCACAGTACTCGTCTTGGTAAATGAGTATCCTCGTAAACAAGCCACGCCAACCAACGACGTATTTTCAACGATAACAAATCTTATGGATCACCAGATTTGATTTCTTAGGATGTAATGTTTATCGATAGCACTGAGACTCTTCAACATATCCAATATGGACACTATTTCATTTTCAAGGCAATTGTTTCCAGCTTTGTAGGATGCAGCATAAAGACATAATCGATCTACTTAGGCATTGAGATCTGAAGGTAGAAAAACTGTTTGCAGTCTTCTACTTTGCTTCACTTGTTTGTAAATATGTAAATAATATTCCTTTACTTGAAAGAACATCATTACCTTGACACTTATAATTTTACTAGGCTCAGGGCTTCTGGAAAGAACATCAATACCTTGACACTTGTAATTTTTACTAGGTTCGGGACTTCTGGAAAGAACATAAGTACGTTGATACTTCGCAAACCATGATTTTTATAATTTCAACATATTTATCCAAGTCATCGACCTCAAAAGTCTCAGGTCTTCTGTCCGGGTGTTCGCTTGTATCGCATAGCATCTACAACAAAATTCCCGTCAAAGGTGACCAGTTTGTTTCCAATGAGGATTCCATTGTCCTCAGATCTTAATCCAAATGAGCGGTCTTCTTCATTCATCATACTTAGTGTTAGATATTTTTGTGCTCTAGGTTTCAATGGTCAAATGAAGGCTTAACTGATCTATGGGCATTTGTTTTTCATCAGCAGGAGATCACAAATACGACTATTAATGCTGCTTGAATTGGTCGTTTTTCTATCAATTTGGTGATTTGAGTAGCAGCGTTTTCTTGTGCCTCTACCACAGCTTTACAAAACTTGGTGAGATCCCTACTAAATCTTTGTTTTTCAAGTCGTTGTTTTATATTGTATATTCTGCTTCTCTTCCTGTACCTGCCTGGCAGAAGCGTCATTCTCTTCAGGAGCAGTGAATTTCATAAATGCCATTTATTTATAGTGTTAAAATTAATGTTCCACAGATTTGCATTGAACATTCATTAAAGTTTGAACGAACGCTGAACAGCGTTGAATTGAACGCTCATTAAGGTTTGAAAGAACGTGTCATAGCGTTGCGCGTTGAGTATTAAGCTGTTTTTTAAACACTTGCTGGCATTTTAAAGAACTACTTTGATGTGATATCGGCAAACTTTTCACCCCCTAGATGGTTTTTTGTACATTGATTTCCAGTTTTTAGAATATTTCACAAAGTTTCTCTTTGACTATCACTTTTGTTTGTTTGTTTGTTTACATTGTTTGTAGTGCCCAACCACTCCTTAACAGGCTCTAAGTCCTGGAATTTCACTTTATTCAATTGTGAGCTCATCATTTTCATCTCTTTGGTCATTATTTATATGCACTACTCCTCTGCAGTTTTTCGAAGTGAGATAGATAGAGCCCATTCTCCATTTTGAAACCATGAGTACACTGCTTCGTCTCATAATATCGACACTTGTTGCACAGTCTCCGGTTTAGTGATATAATTCTATAACATAGTTAACATTAGGTAGTAGCTATTCAGTAACCTTTACTGTTTGAGATGGTACAAAACTTCCACCTTACAACAGCAAAATTGGTACATATTATTTTGTCACCTAATTTTTCCAATTTATTATGTGTCAAATATCCATCTTCATTTACATTGGTATAATTGTATAAAATGCATCGAAACCTCTTCGATATATACTATTTTCTCTGTTGCTGACGAGATTAATTAATGCAAATCCATGTGGTTCCGACCAAAACTGTTGACAGAACTGTTTGAATTACTCAATACTCAGATCAGAACAGTAATTTCCGTAAATGTGATTTATCAAATCCTTGCTGTCTTATTGAAACAGGGATGTGAAGTTAAGAGTTTTTTTTTTTCTGATTTGTCTTGAAAGTCTGTTGTAATTCTGAAAGAGGTACAAACAATTCACGTTGCTGTGTTGTCCTCTCACATAGTAGTCTTCACACTTGTTCTGTTTGCTCAATGTCAAGTCATCAAACGCCATAAGATTGTTGAATCTAAGTTACGTTGGTCTGGCAAATCACTTTCCTGCTCAAAAAAGTCAGCACTGATGTCATTCTTTCGTTTGAGTTGACAATATTCAAGAACGTCAAGCAGTTAATAGTCTTGTCATTGATGCTGAGGCGATCTAGGAATTCTTACTTGGAAAAACACTTCTCCGGTTCATTACGCAAGAGCTAATAAATGGGTTGATGAAGTGATTTCCCAAAGACGTGCAAGCGATCGTAATCTAACCATGCCGGCCGCAAAAAAATATTATGTTTTGCCATGATCAGAGCTTTGATGATTAGCCCACATATTGATCACTGTGTTAGCAAAAAATGGTTATGTCTTTTTCACGATACAAGATGTCTTTAACTTCATCGTTTTATATAATGAATAAGCAAGGTACCGTGAAAAATGCAAACGAGTAACAGATATGAGAAGTTTACGACACGATGGCCAAAAACGGTTTTCGCTTAAAAAGGGGTATTCGCACCATTTGTGGAATAACTATAACTCACTTCACGGCCAGGGATGGTGTATTCTTAAACAGACTGACCAAAAGGTCAATGGAAATATACTTGCCAGAATACTATTCTACAGGACCCCTAAGGAATCCAAAATCCAAGAAAAAAATTTATCATAACATTGTCAAACCATTCATAGATACAATGGTGAGATTTTGGTCAGGTGAGGGAAATAATTAGTGGACAGATCAACTAGACAAAGGGTAGCACAAACCTATAGACGAAAATTTGTCAAAAGAAGAATGATTGTTGGTAGTCTTGGCGATACTTGTGCAGACAATCTTGTTGGCGTGAGTTTCATTTCCAAGGATTACAAGGGAATCAAGTATTTATTTATTCTCGAAATATGGTTTGGTAAATTCGACTGTCTGACAAGAATGGAACAACGGCAAGAAAAGCATTTCAGTCAATGTTCGAGAGTATATGACGATTACTCGAAAAATTATGGGCTGACAAAAGAACCGAATTCTACAACAAGGATGTCAAACAGCTGAAAAGTTTTCATCCTTACTATACGTAGAACGAGGAGCAGTCTAGTGTGTGGAACGACAGAATGTGACTATGAAAGGAAAGATAATGAAATGCTTTTCAGCCAACTCCTCTGAGGAATACATCGACGACTTGGGTGATTTCGTACGACTGTAGAACACAACAAAATACAGTTTCGCCGTGATTACACTTACAGCGGCACATCAACGGGAGTAAGAAAACAGACTGTACTGGAATTTGTATTGAGATATACCATCAACGCAAAAGCATTGATCCCGCTTCGGGAACAAAATCAGATTCACCGAGAAGAAATCTTTGAAAAGTATACACACCCAGAAGGGCCTAAGAGGAGTCTACCTTCTCTCAAGTGTTGAACATTCAACCTCCAACCTACCGTCTAAAGGACTTCAATGAAGAGGAAATACAAGAATCCTTTTACGAACCTGAACTACAAGAGACTGATCAAGTGATCTAACGGATAAAAAAATCTTAAAGAGGAGAACTGGGAATGGCGTCAAGAAAGTCTGCGTTAAATGGATGGGATTTCCATCATCCCTCAACTCATTGATCAAACATGCAGATATACAACAGTAACAGTAATAGCAAGCGTTCTAGTCGTCTTCATGAAGACAGATTAGAATACTCTTTACATACTCTTTACGCTTTTGTTATGGGAACGAACCTAACTTTAATACCTGACTGATCTCCCTGTATCATACTCACTGATGAACAATGGTATTTTATCTTCTTCTCGAGCGAATCTATCTGCAGTCTGAAGTTTTCTTTCAGGTCTTAATAATGCTTAGCATGCTAACCATTGGTAATAAGTTCGTCTACAGCTTTGGCTTCGGGAAGATTTTGGATTTTATGCTTTTGCATATTTACGTCCGTGTTCATCTTACCACCGTTGGTAGAAACATATTCCGTTCAATCAACTTTCGACTTTCTATTACAATCTGTGTTATATCATTTTGCTTCCTGTTTAATCGCTTCATGTTTATTTTTGATTTGATTGCACTCCGGTCGCAATTTATCAACCTTCAATGTATCATTTAATTTTTTCATTACATCAGTTACATCCTGCTTTGATGCAGCATCCGTATTCTTTTTCAAACCTTTGAGATTTTCAAATTTATCCGTCATTTCTTTATGGTAGCAATGAAAACGCAGCATCATCAAACTTTCAACTTCAATATGTATAAACAAAATGCCCACACACCACGCTACCTCCTATTTGAAGTTCATCAATGTTGAAGTTGATGGGTGGTCCAAAAGTAGTGTATTATTTCGTAAAGATGAAGAAGTCCGTAACTTCGTCGACTTTACCTTAAAAACCAAAATGTCCAATATGTTCCAGGGACCCTAGTATGTCATGGTTCAAAACTCAAAATTCCTTCGTTATAGTTTTGTCCGGTACCTGATTGCGCATGAAAATTCCTCGAAAGGAAGGTATTTCAACTGATCCAGTTCCATATTGGTCAATGAATTTTGTGGTAGAATCAAATTATGCACCAATACAGTGTTTATTTGGTGGTTGTTCTATGATGCCGTATACGAGGGTATTAATCCCATCCAACAGTGTGATTCTCTTGTTTTCGTTGGCCAATAAAGCTTTCTTGTTGGCCTCCATTGCATACACTTGATGAAGTTTGCTTTTAATGATGTTCAGGGTTCTGTAAGATTATCTACCAATGTCCATGTAGGTCTTGTTATTATTGAAAGTGATGCTTGTCTTGACCGCCACCTTCTTCACATCCATGGTCCTTTTGTGCTCATGTTGACCCACCTTGAAGGCATACATCTTAGGTCTGAGTCCCATATATTCCCTGAATACCACACCAGCATACTCATCCTTGAACTTTCCTACGACTTTCTGATTCAGGCTTACCTGGATTTCAGATGGACGGTCTGAGAAGTAACTGGAGGTATCAAATCAATCATTTGCATGCTCATTCATGACTTTGTAGATGTCTTCTGTTTGGATGTCATAGATGAGGCTGTCTGTGTCTATATGACACTCTTCAGCTGTGTCTCCATACTTGGGTCTGATATAATCATAGTTAAAGGTCTAGCATCAAGGTTTTTGATAGCTCCAAAATACTGAACCCTGGTTTTGCAAAGGTTACTTTGGTCTTTTATATGTGAATGTCACTTAATGTTCATCAAAGAGTGTTCTGTGTTTGAAGTTAGGCTTTGCCACTACCTTCAGGACTGACTGCTCACTATTTGGTTGTTTACCCTCTTTCCGATGCTCCATGGTCTTGACACAGACTGCATTTTTCAAAAGTTTGAAGAATTTCTTCACAAAATCTGTTGGGTTACCTGCCCTTAGTTTAGAACTCTTGTCATAATATTCCTTTAACCAAGCTCTCTGGTTAAACTCCATGGCCCCGTAAATCGTCATAAGCTTCAATCCTCCTGCAGGTATTGTTTAAGATTTACGTAGTGCACCACATACTATTCCTTTTCCTGGAGATTCGGAGCCAGCTCCTTTATTCAAATCAGTTCCAGTGTCTTAGGGCTAGCGGATAATTATTATATTCCTTTGTGTACTCAAGGTCCACTTCTAACATGTGCCCATGGTCATCATTTTCATTTAAGGTGTTCAAGCCTGGCCCATCTGGGTTGTACATGGCTCAGGCATAGAGGTTGTTGGCATACCTGAGATAGTTAGTTGGTTTAGATTAAACACATTCTTCAATGTATGGGTTGTTGGTTTTTGCATGTCTTTGAGAAGCCATGGTATACACTCCTCAAATTTCTTGTTCAATCATGTTAGAATCTATCAGAAGCTCCTAATTCATCCCTGTCACTTTCAGTGCTACATCATAAGAAAGACTTGTTGTTTTGTAGCACTAAGATGGGTCTAGATTGTGGTGTTCCATACAGATGTCTCTGAAGTTTTTTCTAGATGTCACTATGTGGAGAGCATTTGTCATTAGGTACGGGTCATGGTAATCTCTCATTGTTATCATGTCAGTTTTCTTCCACACCTTCTGGGCATCTGCATTATCTTTATTACTTATGTCCTCATCACTAAGTCTATTGTAAAATATCTCTTTTGGTGGAACTTTGGTCTAATCAGTTTTTCAAACCTGTCCTAATAGTCATAGGAGTAGACACCTTTCCTCTGGAGTAAATCATTGCTGGTGTGTCTTGCCTACTGAGGTTCCAGAGGTTATCATATCCTTCATCCATCTCCTAGACTGTGAATGTAATGTTATACCCAATGACATCTTTAGCTCTCTGTGAACGCCCTTTGAGAATTCATCTAGGTGGTCAGATGTTACACTTTTCTTCTGGATCTTCAGTCCATCATACCAGTGATTCAAGCTCAGTTCCCCCTTTCAGCCAGATGGAGAATGGCTACCATTAAGGCCCTGTTCTCAAGGGTGCACATTACAAAGTTGACGGTGATACTTTCGATGTTGTCAATGTTAGAGTCAGTTCCTGTCCGTGTCTTTTGATTTCTTCGCCCGTTTGTGTGAATCTAGGTTCAGTTGACTACTCTTTCCATGATGTTTCCAAAGTAATAGTTCACAAACCATTCAAACACTAAATCCTCCATCTCTTTCCCATTGATGATTGCCAGTAGTATCGTCTTGACATCATCCCTTGATGTTTCATAATGGTCCATGAGTTGAGCCATCAACTCATCTCTGTTGTTGATGTAGACATCAGTTCTTCACAGTTAATTTTGTTCTCATAACAGTACCCTGAAGGTGGGGCAAGCATTTGTTGGGGTCAATGTGATACATGTGTAATTCTTGCAGAGGGTATGTCTGATCTTCATATACATATTTTGAATGCTCAGCTGTCCAATACCTTCCAAACTACTTTCTCTGGTACCATCTCATGGCGAATTCTTCTGTGTTTGCCCTTGTCAAGAAAACTTTCATCAAGGTCAACTGAGCGTTCTTGTCCATCTGTTTGCACTTAATGTACCTGTTTCCCAAATCAACGTCATCACGATAAGTCACAGTATCTGTTGAAATATATCTCTAATATCTCATTCAAATGTGTCAATAAAGATCTGTGCTATGTCTTCTTTCTCTTTGTGCATAGTATAGATCACTGAATCTCTGACATAGACACTTGATGAAGTAATAGAAGCCTGATGGTGTGTGCTTCCGGTAAGCTTAAGTATATGGCTTGATAGAGTCTATTTGACATGTTTGTACCTGTGTGGAGCTCTCATTACTCTCATATCAGTTTTATTGCCTTGTGGTTGGTGCAGTACATATATAGACCATTTGAAGCATTCCATGTCATTGTTCTTTCCATTTGTGATTAAATTCTTAGCCTTCAACCATCTTGGGAAGTCTATATACCGATCCTGATATCTGTTTGTATTAGTTCACTCTCACTTTCATGTTTACAATCTCTTTCAACGACCACCAACTTCATCTTTCTTAAACAATACTATACGACCACACACTTCATCTTGCTGGAACTATGCTATATGACCACCCACTTCATCTTCCTGGAACTATGCTATACTTCCTCTGATGTATTAATCCATTCCTTTCATGGTCTCCGCTACGTCTGTAGATTTGATGAAGATCATATTTTCTCATGGAAGTAGCTTACCTTCCTCACTGGCTGTTTTTGTATTATATTTGCAAATGCACATCCCAAAACATCATTCTTCTTCGCCCTTTTCATTTTAGCTTTCTCCGTGATTTCCCTCCTCTTCACCCTGGTCGCCTCCGGAAATGTGTTCACATCCATTTGCATAGTTGGCTTGATCACCCGTGTGGTGAACGCACCTTACAGAGCATCCTCTGCTACTAGGATTTTCTCTCTTGTCTCCCCACATCCTTTCGAATGTTCATTCATCCTTTTTGCAAACTCATCTTTACTCAATGCGCTAATTCTTTGAACAATTGCTCTGTTGTCCATGCCTTCATTGCCCTGATTAATGGTTCTTTTTCTATTCTCTCAAAGTTGATGTTGGTCTAGTCCTCATTGATCTTTTCTCATTCGTGAATAAATCTTTCACAGTTTCAAACCTTCACCCTTTCTTCATTAATTTCTTACTAGTAGTGTTCATCTCTTTGTTATAACACTTCGTTAGGTATATATCAACCATGTTCTTCCTTGTAGAGTCCATCTCTTTTTTGTGAGAAAGTTCTACAACTTCACTGATGGTTTGTCAGACATTTATTGTGATTGTATTGTAATATGCTATGTTGCTTTTGGGAAAGGCAATGTATAAGCCAATATGGATCCATGAATGTTATAACATACACCTACTTGCCATGACTTTGTGTAAGGGGCTGGGGTATACTTTGGGCCAGAAGGGTGACACTTTTTTGTATCATGTAGATTGGTTGTGATCATAGCAGTGGGGTACCTGTACATTCGACCAATTTTAACACTGGCATCGATATTTCTTTTTACATTTTCAGAATCATGTCGACAAACTTGGTAATATTTCCGCATATGTATTATTGTTGCTGTCGAAATTTATTAAAGTGAAAAAAACAAAAGCCCGCCATTGAAAACATATCATGTATTTGAGGACGTCTAACGTAGTTTTAAATGGGGAAATCGGGAAAAATATCTTTCAGAAGACCGTAAATTTCAATTCAGTAATGTATGTAGGACCCCAAATAATAAAGGAATAACCTATTTTGATCAAAAGTCGATATTCATTTAATTTACAATCAGGTGAAAATATTCACTATAAAAAGCCCACTAACCAGTAGTTTAATAGGATAAAAGTAATTAGAATGCTTTTTATGGATTTTTAGACCACAAATTTTTCACAATTAGCCCTTTCTATCTAAGAAAGATATTCTCAACTAACTTTTGGTTGTTTTTCAGGCGGAGGTTAGAGGGTTAAAATAATCGCTTTTGCTTTTCAATTTTTTTTTGAAGTTCAAACATCGGCTAATGTGCATATTGTGGCGCCTGAGTTCTTCAATTCTATTACATTATACTTTCACTCCAGTTCTCAACTGTATTTCAAAATTCAAAGTAAAGTACTTTACTTACATTTGTTTATAATTTTTTATTTCATTGAAAATTTAAATAAATTCTTTTAGCGATCATGCGCAATTGCCTAAGACGTCATTTGCACAATAAAAATGTAATAGCGATGTATTTTTCACACTTCGGCATTGATTTTCCGTTTTTAATAATGGAATTTTTTAAATTCTATTAATAATTGAATATTTTCCCTTAAAGTGAGGTGATTGTAGTCGTCAATAATTAAAGTAGCCGTAAGGTAAAGGTATTTTGTTTAATAAAGACCCAGCCTCTACTTTGTTGAAAACAGATATAACATATTTATTTCTTAACAGAATATTTATATTACCTTTCTTTTTCTTTTCCATTGCGTAGCGAAATTTTAATTTTAAATGTTTCCACAATAACCCCGTCCAATCATTCAAAGCGTCCAATTTTTTAAGATAGCAGTAGGCCTCGTCACGCGACAATATTGTGCATCAAATTGTTTTCAGTACAGTACAGTATCAGGTGATAATCTGTCAACGCCTGTATTGATTAACCATGCCTACGTCTGGTAATTATTTCCGATCAAAGGAAATAACCGAAAATGTAAAATATTACTGTGACAACTAAGCCCATATCATCTTCCGTTTCTTTGGAAATAAAAATTCTTACAAGGAGACAAAACCATTTGATTTATTTTTCCGGGACGTCTCTTGTTTTAATGAAATTATGGAACCAATAGTTGGTCCTTTTTTAGGGAGGTTTCATTGGGGGTCGGGATGGAGTGGCTTTAGTAACAGTGTTTATTCTGAGTTGCTATTATTTTTTATTCTGAAAAAAATTAATGGATTCATGTTTTTAAATAAATTATATTTAATAA
>JAOXYJ010385386.1:0-15363 GCA_028566555.1 Lithophaga nigra | reverse complement strand
ACGGCGCCCTTTTAGAGATCGTACTCGTTCTGTTCCGTTAATATATTATGCTATCAATAAAGCTGAAACTGAAGCCCAGACAAAATCATGCAAAAAATACAACTCTGAAAACATACAAGACTGTTCCTTAAACAGTTCTTTACCAATACCATATTTTTCGCACTGATCGGAAATCAAAAATAGATGCCACTGTGGAAATAGTGATATGGGAACCTACATGGTAAAAGCATTCAAGGATATTCTCAGAAACAAGAAAGGCAGGTAAACCAGAACTGTTTTTTGGTTCTCTGCAAGGTTGTTATTTAATTGCCACTCGGAAATCCGAGAGGACAGGACATATTGTAACATACTATGGGAAAACATTCGAAGAAAAAGACAGACAATTGTGCAACGTATAGTCCTAAGATATAAAGTTAATAAGAGTTTATGATATGCTGTAAAAAAGTAAAAAATTGCGCTCATTTTTCCTTTAGGTACGGTACTCCTTCTGTTCAGACGTTAATATAATGGTATCGGTTAGTTTCAACTTCGTCACCAGTCGCAAATTTGTATGCACGTGCTAAGTTACACATACGGAAATAGGCTACGGAAGCATCTTAAAGACATATATTGCGGCGGTAAACTAATCAACCAAACTTATAATCTGCGGAAGTCAATTTTACATGGAAAACGCGAACACAATTTCACTACTGTTCTAATAGTTTACCTAAAGATAATACATGTACAACATGTTTCAATCAATTTTTAATGGTTGCAAACTTTCAGTGCAAAAATTTGACAAAAATTTCTCTTTAGAATAAAAGTTTGGTTTTTTTTTAATACATGTATATGCATGTTATATCATAACCTACAAAAACATTGAGGGCATATATTTAAAAAAGATAATACATGTACAACACTTTTTGATCAATTTTTATTAAACTTCCAACTTTCAATGTTCAAACAGGTAAAAAACCTTAATTCAGTTCTAAATAAAACATTTTTATGACCTGTTCTTCCTGTCACATTTTTATTAGGGACCCTAAAGGTATTTCATTTTGTTGATTAGGTAATTAAATCATTGGGTGACACCTTTTTGCAATTAAAACATCAGCTTTATCAGTGATATAAGATACTTATGAAAATCAATAACAAATTTAGAACATAACTTTGAAAAATTAAATTTACTCCTTAAATAATTCTCCTACAACAAAACATCATATAACAGTATGCGTAGAAGGAACATTATAGACACTGAAAATAAATGACCTTTAACAAACACAGTGTTAAATAGTACATTTACATAAAACAATTGCAGTGAGCTCGAGCTGAATTTTATATAAACATAAGCATATAAAGTTCATATATGCTATAAAATGTTTTCAGCTAATACATATATATTTCATTTTAAGGAATGAAAACTAGAACTGGAAAATGCACAAATTCATCGTTAACAATTATTTCAACTATATTTTTTTTTCTTTTTCCTCAAGTAAAACAGAACTTATTTAAAGGTTTCTATGTTTGCTAAGTAATCTTAACTGTTACAACACTCACTAAAAAACCCAAGTTTAAGCCCAGTGAAAATACTTGCATATAGCAGACTAGCAGTACATTTAGGAATCATGCCCTACAGGATGTGAAACTAGGCAACATTTGTTTTATAACTATCATTACCATTAAGGCATTCACTGGTATTATGATCTATAATTAAAGCCATTTTTTGTCATGATTGTCCATCCAGTATACTAATTGCAGTTTGTTTATAACAAAAGGACATTTATTTTTGTGTTGACTGAAATCAAAAGGGGGAAAATAAAATTCAGTTTTCATAACAGTAATATGGTTTCATTCACCCTTCAATTGTGGCATTTTTTGTTAAATGAAAATCTGGAAAAATGCATCTGATGAATAAAATATCAATAAATAATTTCCACTACAGAAGGTTAAAGAGAAATAAATAACACTTATAAATAAACTTTAAAAGAAGACTTAAGAGTATCATGAAAAAATAGATACAATTAATACAAGTAATCGAAAAGTAATCTAAATGTAATCATGATTACAGGGTAAAATTAATGTAATCGATTACAATTACAATTACATGTAATCTAAAAAATGTATGATTACAGATTACATTCGATTACATGAAAAAATGTAATCGATTACAGCTGATTAGGATTACAGATTACGATTACCCCATCTCTGCCTACCATCTGGCATGGAGATATACTTTTACAGCTAATAAGTCAAATTTGCCTATTTTGGACATATTTTACGGGGTTTCGGACAACAACACTGAAACTTCAATCTTCTATTAACCCACAGACGCACACTTTTAAGTTAATTACAACTCTTGTCATCCTAATCGTGCAAGGACGCTAGACCAAATTCTGATTTGTGACACTACCATGTCTTTGCAATTATGATGGATTTTATTAACTAGACGCTCACCAGAGCCTAAATTGCTCAATTCTATGACATTTCCAAGAAAAGGATCTTGAAGTCCATTTACTATATGGTCCAGTGTTAAAGTACATGTATTTTCACAGTGGTAGCCACCTTGGAATTCCGGTCGGCATAAAGCACATTTTGGTAGAGAACTTTCCAATAAACGTCTATAAACATGTTTTGCTTGAGTTGCCATAGCCGTTTCAACGATAATCTTCATGTTTATTTCCCATGGGGTCCAATGTTAAATTGCATGTTTGTTCCACGGTGGAGGCCATCTTGGAATTCAGGTTGGTATCAGAAAAGTGTTTTTGTTAAGGAACTTCCGATAAACATTTATGGACATGTATAGCTTCAACTGTCGTAGTCATTTCAAACAAGGTCTCCATGCGTATTTGCCATGGGGTCTAATGTTAAACTATAGGCCAACGTGAAGGCCATCTTGGAAGTCGGATCGGCATCAAAAGCACACTTTTGGTAAGGATCTTTTAATGAACATTTACGGACATGTTAAGCTTCAACTGTTGTAATCATTTCCAAGAAGATCTTCAAATGTATTTGCAGTAGGATCCAATAATACACTACATGTGTGTTGACGTTGGCAGCCATTTTCCGCAGTGTCGGCCATCTTTAAATTCTGGTCGGCATAAAAACAGCTTTAGTAGAAGACCTTCCAATGAACATTTATGGGCATGATAAGCTTCACACGTCGTAGTCATTATCAAAGTGTATTTCCCGTCAGGTCCAATGTTAAACTATGTTCCAGGGTGGAAGCCGTATGTTGTACTATTGTGGCCATATCGGAATTTCGATCAGCATGAATGACCACGTTCTAGTCTTGTATTGAACATTTATGTAAAGCTTCAACTCTCTATATAGTTGTTTCAAAGAAGATAGTCTTTAAGTGTATTTTTCAGAGGATACAATGTTAAGGTATCTTTGAACTCTTGTCGGCAACAAAAACTGAGTTTTGGTAAGGGACATTCTAATGAACATTTATGGGCAAGGTTAGCGGTCGTTTCTAGTGAGAACATCTTCAAATTCATTTCCCATATGTTCAGATGTTAATTTGTCCCACGGTGGCAACCATCTTGGATTTCGACTTGGCATCAAAAACACAATTTTGGTAGATGATCATCCAACGATCAGTCACATCATAAAACAATTGCAGGAGACATGTAGTTTCTGATAAGGTCTTTAAAATTTCAGCCAATCAAAGCATATTTTTTGGCACCGGCATGTTAAGTAGATTGACTTATACTACCAACTTGTTGGCTGTCTTCTTTGCAGAGTTACCACCCCCAAACCATTCATGTATCTGTCAGTATAAGTTTCATGGTCAGGACATACAACATCAGTAACCCTGTCTTTATAACCAAGTATCAACCCATTAGAGTTTGTTTATTTTGTGGTAGCCAACTTTATCATTCCTATCAGTTTTTATCCGCATTTGGTTGCTAAGGCCTTTTCCGCAATAAATGTGCTTGGTTATCGGCCTTAAATACGTCTCGTTCGTTTTGACTCGCATAATTAAATATTCCTAGATATCTATACTTCTATACAACATAAAACGATGACGTCATAAATGAAATTTGCAAAATTTTTCTCCCTATATTTGACTGTGCAGAAACTCATAGTAAACTAGCCATACAAATGGTCAATATTGAACAATCGGACGCATTTTAAGTTGTATGGGCTAAACTTTGAATCGGTTTTAAAGTTATTTTTATGTCATATGAAACAAAATGATAAAAAACTAAAAACTAACAGAAAAGAAGAGCTCAATTTTATGAACAATTGCTGCATTTCATCTTACAAATAAACATTGGCAATTTTTTATCAGCTGTATATGCAATTAATTCAAATAATATTGTGTACCGATAATGTCTGAACCCAAATTTTTACTATAATACTGAAATAGGGGAAAAGTGACATGTAAAAATTGGTCAGTTTTTCCATCTTCGAAAGCTGAAATGTCATAATCACATTATTTCTTTGCAATTGAGCTGAAACTTCACAAATTTGTTCAGAATATGCAGATAAAGGGAAAAAAGACTGTTATTCAGGTAAAAAATTGCATTTACTTTTTCAATTTGACCCAAGACCAGTAAATGAACTTTGAACTGATGGAGACGAAAGTAGTACATAAACAACAACAAAAAAAATTACTTCGCCATGTTGATTCTGATGCAGTGATGTAATGGTTGACTTGAAACAAATGTTACTGTTGTTATGGAAGGAGATTACATTGAATATTTGCAAAATAAAAGATTGAGATAATTTATTTACCCCCATTTAGATGATTTCTGAAGCACAAAAGACCCCTCTTTCTTGGACTTTTTAACAGGCGTATGAATTTGATCACTCCTCGAGGTTTCTCAATTTGCCAAAAAAATCTCACTTGGTACCCTGAAATTTTAACAGTGAATACCTGAGTTGTTTCCGATCATTTTGATGGGTTTGAACGAAACTTGATACCAGAGTGACAACCCAACATGTCACTATTGTCACCTATATGGATATAATTGGTTGTTTTGACCAATATAGTCAGCAGCACTTTGGAAAAATACAGAATTACCTACTGACTATAGGTGAAACATGTCCTTGTATGTTTAATCCAATGAGATCCAAGGCTTTTACAACATTTATAGCAGAACTGATTGGTATACATGTACTTCTTACCAACAATATCCAAGTAGAATAGCCCACCGTTCAGGTCGTATTTGAAGTGGTGCTGTGTGGTGTTGCGTTTTTGTTAGTTGTTATGGATGTCGGACTTTTTCGTTTATTGCAATGAGTAATCAAGGGATACAGCTTTTCGCCGCTATTTCGTTGGTTACCATGGGTTTCGGACTTTTTCTTTAAACTTATAGAGAGGCAACTCTTTTCGCCCCTTTTTTATGTCTGGAATACCGTCGGGTATTTTCGTCGAAACTTACCATAAGTTTCGGACATTTTCGTTTGTTGCAATGAATATTCAAGGGAGATAACTCTTTTCCTGCCTTTTTTCTTCACAACACTTTGGTTGTGTTTGTAGTATATATTGGTTTCAGATTTTACTTTGGGATTTTTAGTCTCATTTTGGTTACCATAGCAACAGAATATCTCGTGAAATCTCGAAAACTCTCGGTAGACCGGAAGTTGTTCTTATCTAACCGGAAGCATTGTAAATCTGGGTCCGGGTTCGAAACTGACATGATTATATCGAATCTCTTTTATGCGATATAATTCGTTGGTTTTCAGAAGCATCCATGGGGTGCTCTCTTACAAGTCAGCGTTTCACCGAATTACTGGACTTAGATAGAGTCTTTGCTTCTACGACGTCATTCGTTGGTTCACGGTAGTATCACTGGGGGGTATTCTATAAGGTCCGCGTCTTATGGACGCAGCCATGTCGGATAATTCGGTCTTAGATCGAGTCTTTGCCTATACCGCGACATTGTTAGTTTTCGGAAGTCTTGGGGAGCTTTCTTACTGCTTACTTTGACTAAATTCAAATCTTTGGGAGTCAAGTTAGTATTTGCTGGAGTTCTTGCTCTGATTTCTCGTGGTTAATTTTTATGTTGTCGACTCGATAACCCCAGACTACATGTTTCGTACACATTACTCAGCATTTGTCATGGCGTGTTACTGGCTAATGCTCCATTAATCTTTTTTCTTTCTTTTAAATTATATTTGATTTTAATTTTTAAACTATTGTTAATTTTTTTCATTATTATTTTTTTCCCTTTTTTATATTCTTTTGCTGAGCAGCAGCAGCAAGAGGAAACTGGCTTTTCTGCTAGTTTTATTTTTTATTTATTTTTAAATTGTTTTCTCTTTTACAATTTTTTTCTTAATTCGATGCTTTCTCACGGTTATTCTTGTAGGATCTTGTCATGAGGAGTTTTACAGCACAATACTTCACATCATCTGACTGCTAAATGCACAAAAAAACATCTCACTACTGCATACCAAACACCACGATACTGCTCTAAACATTTACTATCTTACTACTCCATACATTATCCCATTTAACTACTTCATACAGAACACCATCTTACTACCTGTATCATCTTACCACTTCATACCTTATAAACATCATACCGCTACATATCAAACCAAAACGTACCATTCTACACCCATTACTGAACAAGATTAATCATTAAAACTTTACTATTCCATATAAAACACAACGTTACTGCTCAATACACTGCAAATCACTCTGGTAATAATACTGCCGTAATCAAGGTACCAGTCACCTCTTCATACAACGATAGACTTGAATATAGCCAGAAAAAGTACAAACTTGAGACATAGCCCAAAAATTGCAAACAAAATCCAGGATCCAGCTATATGAATACAAACAGACAAGAAGATCGGGCTGCGGCCAACAATAACAGGGGAAAGTATCACAATAGTATATTAATCAGTTCTAAGACCGAGTAGAAACAAAGAAGCTTTCAAGCTGCACCTACAAGAATAAGGGGATGTGCTTACTCTATGAACTTTTAATGTACAGACTTCAAAAGGAAACGGTGCATATATTAAACAATACTACTAGAACTGAATATCTTATGCCTACACTGGCTATTGAAGTAAAAGAAATCCAGAGAAACACTTCGATCGTTAAGTGAAAAAAAAAACCAACCAGAACGAAGTACGATATCGAGACTAGGAAATGGAGCGTAAACAATCAAAAGATGACAAAACTAAAATGCAAAAAGCCGGACACACATGGAGAGAAATCCTTATACAATACCACAAGACTCGTGAAGTACTAATCTGTGGAGACTGAATGGATCCATGTCGCGGTGTTCAACTACTCATCACAAGATTCTACAAGAATTGTTTAAGCAAACCCAGTACAAACCGGTATGCAAGCATACAAAAAATCAAAAGTCATCATGAAAAAAAAAAACATCGAAAGCAACCAAGAACTGACGAAGAAAATTATAAAAAGGGAAAACATTTTAAAAATTAAAAAAGGGAAAAAAATTCAGAAAAAACAAATAAAAAAACCCCCAAAGATTTAAAAAATGGAAAAATACCAGAAAAGGTTGTTATTCCTCCTCCTCCTGCTCTTCCCGCTGCAGTAACTCATTGTCCTCCTTTTCCCGCTCCTCAGCAAAGTATCGCAAAAGAAAAAAAAATTCTTAAAAATGAAGAAAAAAACATTAAAAAATAAAAAGATTTTTAAGAATCAAATAAAATAAAAAAAAAAAATTAAAAAAAGAAAAGAAAAAAACGGTTAATGCAGCCTTAGCCAGTCATAAGCTTGGAGAAATGCAGAGTGGTGTGACAACGAACTCCAGCGATATCTGACTTGACCCCCAAAGCTCGATCTAAATCAATACAATATAGCTGCGCAAACAAAACGCGGATCTGTAAGACAGTCCCCAAGGGTACTTCCGGAAAACAACAATGTCGCCGTATAAGTAAAGACTCGGTGTAAGAACAAGTAATCCGATATGGCAACACCCATGAAACACGGACCTTATAGAAAACACCCCAGTGATACTACCGATAACAAAGAAAGATGTCGGTTAAGCAAAAACTCGATCTAAGTCCAAATAATGCGATATGGCTGCGCCCATGATACGCGGACGTGTAAGAAAGAATCCCATGGATTTTTCCGAAAACCAACAAATTACGTCGTATAAGCAAAGGTTAGAACTAAGTCCAAGTAATCCAATAGGACTGCCTCCATGGAATGTGGACCTGTAACAGAGCACCTCACTAATATGGTTACGGCCATTGAACGTAACCCCATAGAAAGTCATGTCCATTCCGAACTTTAGTGTACTCTGAATTTTAGTCTATGACTTGTCCTTTCCGAACCCGGTGTGTATTTGAGTATTTATAATAAATAAAGAAATTAAAAAAATATCGTTCTTAAATTTTGACCAGCAGACCGCGCTTTCTCTTTTTAACTACATCAGTGCTTGTAGAACCCTAATATTTTGAAGACCATGTAGAGAATCCTAACTACTGAAAACAAAAATATATAAAAAAGTTCCAAAAGAATAGACAAATCCAGCTAACATGACCTTTGAACTATGTAAGAAAAACTTTAATTTTACAAAAGTTTACAAGATCTTATGACTGCAAAATTTGAAAATGGCATCATCAGTAAAAGCTGATGTTATGTCTGCACCGAAGTACTGACGACTTGGTTGGTGATACCCTCGGAAACTAACGGAAAAACTGCAGTGGTATATACTCCGGAATTATGTCATATTTTGTTCGAAACCAGTGTTGTATAGGACAGTACAATACGGAATTTTAGCCATGCCCATGCCAGACCCGGACTCGGATTTTCAGCACTTTCAGTAAGATGAGAAACACTTCCGCTCTCGCGAGAGTCCACGAGATTTCAAGAAATTTCCGATTGTTATATGATAATCAAAATAGGGCTAAGAATCCCAAGGTAACAGACCGAGACCAATATATACTACCGAGGTTTCCCAACCAAAAAAGGGAAAGAAAAGAGTTATCTCCCTTGAATATTTATTGGAGTCAACAGAAATGTCCGAAACCTATGGAAACCGAGGAAAACACTTCAGGGTATTTCAAACGGGAAAATGAAAAAGAGAGTTGTCTTCCTTGAATATTTATTGAAGTGAATGAAAAAGTTCAAAACCTATAATAGTAATCGACGAATACACCGTAGGAGTTCCGATAAAAAATTGCTGGAAAAGAGTTATTTCCTTTGAATATTCATAACAATCAATAAAAAAGTCCGACACCCATAACAACCAACGAAAACGCCGAAGCGTATTTGAAATGTTGACAATGGCAGGAAAATCTATCTGCTTCCTAAGATAGCTTTGCTAGGGACAAGCCCACTTCCGGTCGCATGTGCAGTACACTACTTTGACGTCACTTCGCTTCATGCGGTCTGTGACGTCACTTAGTCAAGTGATCTATGACGTAACTTCCTGTGACATCACTTCCAGCACCACCATTAGCACTACCACAAATACGACCTGAACGGTATGCCTATACTACTGTCCTGACAACATTCATAGCATAAGTGATGGGTATATTTCTACTACTGAAAATTTTGTTGACGTAACCAATAATACAGCTCATCCATGTCATTTGTCTTATTCTATGTTTCGTAGTAAGAGCTGTTTCGCAAAAAACTAGTCTGTTAGGAATAAATGTGACAATCTCAAAATAGTCAAGCTAAATCTCATAGCGGTTGGTTTGTGGTTCAATCACAAAATCGCCTAGAAATCTTTCTACTGGGCAGGCACTTTTTCCCTGGTTCCCATGTAAAACAAAAGGAAACACTGCATACACCAGTTGGGTATGTGACCATCGTTTTAAGTTCAAATTTAGTACATTTTGTCGGAGTTAAAACTGTTTGAGAAGTTATTTCTTTAACAAATATAAATACACAAATGACCTACATTTTATTTCTGAATGAGGTTGTCAGGACTAAAAAACTCATGAATATATACAAGTACCAATTTTCTCACGTGTAACGGCTATGTAGCAATTATTTGATTCTTTGATGGTGGAACATATCTTCAAAAATTCAGAAAGGTTTTTTTAAAAAAAGCTGTACGCCACTTGGTGCCAAGCTATCCAGCTTCAATATTTTTTACATAAAAAAAGAGTCTGGATCAAAAGTTTTTCCAGCCCTCTCCCATACAAATGCATTAATCCTTCGTTAGTCCCAGTTTGTTGTCTTTCTGTATACGGACGACGGAACGTGTCGTACATATGAGTCCACATTTTAAGTTTCAGTAATATACCTATACAGTCTTTTTGATGTTTTGAGGGCAAAAGCTAGATTGGTACTTTGGCCACCTGCTCAATGCATATACCTGTATGAATGAAATTCTCCTTACAGAATTGACAAAACACTATTAGGAAACACTGTAACAAGAGAAGTGGAATAGTACCTACAGTATATTTCGATTTTCCTGCGTGTTCAAGCGGAAAAGTTTCCAGAGCTAGTTCATGATCTTTACTTCATTCTACCGTACAAGTCACTTTCTGTGTCATCACTACATGAATACTTACAAGAAAATGACTGTATTATTCATTGTATATTTTCACATGAATTCTAAGTTTATTAGATTGTTAAATAAGTCGGGAAAAATACATTTAATTTTTTATCGGATACGATAACTATATTTCTGAAATTAACATATGTCGATAGGGTTACGGACATTTTGTGACTCTCTCAGGAGTTTTATAATAGACCAATCTGAATAAAAATAGTATCAAATGTTAATTGCAAACTGAGTAAAATATTTTGCTTGTCAAACAAATGCAAATAAACCCTATTATATGAGAACAAATTTAGGTTTATTGTACCGTTATACCCTGTCAAAAATTACACAAAATCTATTGAATTTTAAGCCAGTTTCGACTGAACGTAAGCAACCCCACCCTATTCTTTAGATAAACTGATTACTGTTTACCTAGAAGACAGCTTCTTTTTTGAAACACGGCTCCCAATTTAATTTTGATATTTTTTTTGATAAAAGGACAATAATTTTTTGTGTAAAATTAGGATTAAACCCCGTAACTCATAAACGACGAAGGTGAAAAATAAAATTAAATTGACCTTTATTAATCAATTATAACAACGCTTCAACATTAAGGAATTGGATGGAAACGAGTTTTATTCACATTTTTGTTAAACTGAAGGGCAAAACTTAATCTTGATGCTCACTTTTTTAATTCAACCAATTTGTAAATAGAGTGACAAGATTATCGACATTTCTGAAGTTTTACATCCAGAATATATTTCATTAACAAAAAATATAACTTCAGCTTAATATAAATTCCTATAAAACCCCCACTGTGGGAAAATTTCCAAAGAATCTAACAAGCCATACTCGAGTTTTTGAATAGTAACAAAAAGTTAACAGACTAACGTACAGAAACCGATACTTGTGTATAAAAAGCTATATAGCTAAGAGGCAGTACTTACAAAATTATGTCTATGGATCTGCCCAGATCTGAAAAAAACAAGCTGTAAGTGAGCTCTTCGAAATATAGAATTATAATGAAACCAAAATAAGACGATTCAAATTTAAACTACAAAATCAATCATGGCCATGCCCTGTTTCTTTACAGTCGATCATAAATTAAGAATTATTTCTGCTTTCACTGCGATCATACATGTACTTACATCGATGAAGTAGTCTTTCACTGTATGAGTTGGCTTGTTAAACAAAAAAATCAACATAATGAAGCATTTATATCTATTCTGTTCGCTTTTGTAGGTTTGTATCGTCACATATAATTTAATTTTATCCACTATTTCAAACCCTAATACGATTGACTACTGTGAAACCTGATAAAATTCCCGTATATACAGTAATGGCATCATCGAATATAGATAATATGCAAAAAGTTTGTGTTATAAAACGAAGATTCGAAGGAAGAACGTAGTTTAGAGTCTGAGATTTGAGATTTTTAAAATATAACGAAAAACAATTCAAAGGAAACAAAAAACTACAAAAATCTTTGCCTACCCATTACATTAAAACATAACAGAAAACGAAAAAATTATGGCAGTTCCATTTTTTTTCTTTTTTAGTAAATGCGATAAATATAACATATAATCCGGTAGAAATTGCTTTTTTCTAATTCGTTATCTTACCGGATACGTCGACTACTTTCTCCATTGGATCAGTTACCTTCAACATAAAATTTCATCTTAGAAAAGTGTAACATTAAATTTGTGACATATATGTACCGTAGAGCACAAATCAAGATGAATCGTTTTATAATTTATATTCTAACTGTTCTTGCTATTCGTAGTTTGTCTCCCTGTCTTATTGCTCAGTCTTTCAATTCTACATTTTAAGGAGAAAAATACATGCATTATGGGCGGTGTTACAAATGTATGACCTAAAAATTAAAATTGGCACGTATATTATTTTTATATGTAGCATAAATCTGTATTTGTTAATACCAGAATAAAATGTCTGTTCGGTGGATTTTATCAGAGAGCACCTTAACTCGTAACAATAAAAACATGTACAGATCAATGGCAAAATCATTTCACTAAACATTTATTTTTGTCTACGTATTACTAATTTAAATGAGAAACCCATTGAGGATAAAGCATTTTCATTTTTAGTAAAAAAACCCTACTTAGAACCTTTTTAGACCCAAAAGTAACTTCACCTTGAACTTATATACATCTTTTAAAGCACTTGAACATTGATTCTAGCTCGACTAATTTTCTTATAAATTCATATCTTAGTAAATACTCATTCTTTAAAGATACCTCCTTATAATCCTTAAACCAAGTCTGGTACATAATTTTCGAACCATGAATACAGTTATGCTCTTCACAAAAATATTCATCAGTCTCCAAAGCTAGCAATTCTTCGTAGCTGATTCGACCTGCTGGATTGTGGATGTCGCCATCGGAACACTTCACCTTTGTTGTAAAGGACACATTCCTCAGCTCATATTTTGCCTGTAGGCTTCGTATCGTTCTCCATAAGTCTTGTAATAATTCTCTACATTTGCCCGTCTCTATTTTCTGCCATTGCCATATCTGTATTGATATTGTGTTTTTTGAGAAGCATACAATAAGCTTTTTAAATTTAGTATTGTCAATATAAAACACGCCCATGCCATGATATATTGCCAATCTTCTACTCAGCTGTTCAGTGCATGTTGTATAGTTCGTAATGTAATAAAATAAAACATGGTTGAAAAAAGCGGTGGGCATAAATTTGAATTCAAGATGTAACCATGGTGTTTGTGTGCAGTTTGCCTTCCTTGCACCAAATTTGTCGAAGACTTGTGGCAGAGATAACGACTCGCTTATCATGCAAGGCATATAATATGACGATAATTTTTCTTCTTGTCCGTTGTTAGAAAATGCTGATGGTTTAATAATTATGTCAAATTTTTCCATAACATTCAGTAAGTGGTTTTTATATTTAATATATTCAAGTGCAGGTTCTTTTCTGAAGAGCTTACCAATGAGTACATCCTGAAGCTCTCCAGTGTCTTCTAAATGTTTCCACTCACGCGACGCTGTAATTGTATCCTCAATTTTGTCAGATACAAGACATTTAAACGCATTTGCTAACCACTTTTGGCTTAATATAACGTATTCCTTTAAAGTCTCGAAGTAAATGATATTTCCCACTTTGTGTTGATATTTCAAAAATAAACTTACTTCATCCTCATTTTCTATTGTACACTGTGATGCCAAATTCGTAATATCAATCCAATGTAAAATGTTAACTCCACTGTCTCTAACTACTTCAAGTGATCTTTCTAATCGAATCCATTTTAAAGGTAGCTTCTCAGCAAATGTATCCAACTGTTTACCATACTGAAAAATCGCTTCGCGTAAAATCTTGAACTCTTCATCTGTTGGTTCTGTATTTGAAACATGACAAATGCGTCGCAAATGTTTAATTTTTTCCCCATCGCCAATTACAGACTGTAGCTGTCTACGATATTCTTGTTTTCGCTTATTCAACTGAAAAAAAAACTTCAAAAATTCGTCACGCTGGTTTGCTAAAGTTAAAAATGAATTTAAAAAATCTTCAGAAGACGTTATTCAAAATAGAATAGAGTTAAGCAACACATACACACACACATTGAATTTTGAAGAAAATGACCATTTTTGATGAGCAAAGGCTTCCATACTTCCTCAATTAATATACTTCATCCCACGAATATGTAATGCTTAGGAAACTTGAAAGAAATTTTTGTTTTTCGGATATTAAATAGTACTGTCTAAAATGCTTACCATTCCTTTGCATTTATCAGTTCCTGTACAAACTACAATGATGGGAGGGTTCAATTCCACCGCTTTCTCATTGTCTTTTGTCTCCATAATTCCATAAGAATGAATACTATTAAACCAAAAATCGACGTACTCTGAATGAAAAAATTGAAGCATGTTTTGTTATACTGTTAAACGTAACAGAACATATTTTCTCAAAAAAACTTTCTATTACGTTATCATCAATCAAACAAGCAAATAAATGATATTTATTCATTAAAACGATGTAAAAGTATATCCAAAAGGTGGATACCTCTCTATTACATCGAGCAAGAAATGCAGTCCGTGATCATACAGAGACACAGATAGACCCAAACAATAAACATACGCACCTTTAAATAATTAGGAGGCATCACAGAAATTTAAAGCTTTTCTACAATAACAAATTAGGTGCACAAGTCTTGTTTCTTCTAAATATCATATATTTATAAGTCAATGCGTAGGAAAAAAGACGGTTAAAAAACCCAACTGCAAATTTTCAAAAAGCAAACAACAAAATTCTAAAATCTGTCAACGAAATGCTTTTTACATCCAAGAAGTGGAACATGTTTCCGGCTGAGTCAAATGAATAGACAGACCAATGATATAATAGGCATATCTTCATTTAATAGGAAAATATCATTCTAGAATTAGAATAATCCATGAAGGTACTTGCATGCGTAAGGATCAAATATCAGAATCATGTAATAAAAAAGCAAAGAGATGAGCTAAAAGACCTATTCGCACCGTACATCAGTAGGATTCAAAAGAAAGATCCTTTTAAAGTTCAATGATCAGTTGTAGGAGATCCAGACAATGATAGTTTAGTACTACTCAATCTACGCGGGAATTACAGCTAGATTATAAACCATGCCAAACATTATCTTAATGCTTGGTTAACGGTAAGTTCACATAACTCCATGTGGGCTTAGTCTGTGGCGTGAAGGCAGCAAAATCGAGTTTGCTTGATTATATTAACGCGCGAAAATAGTGTAGATCTTCTAACTACTATGTGAACATTTTCGTCAAACGTGAGCATCCATATAAATTGTTATCTTCTAGTTTATTGTTTGCGTTAAATCGTGATCACTTTAATATTACCTTAAAATGTGAACATGTATTCTGTCATTCTCTTCGTTCATTAGTTTATTACTAATGTCATCCGTAAGCAGCAGTACAAAAGT
>JAOXYJ010384284.1:0-15376 GCA_028566555.1 Lithophaga nigra | reverse complement strand
ATATCAAATGAGGACTCTTTGTAGAGAACTTTCCAGTCATCAATCCTATAAAGTTCCAAAACATTTGGACTTGTAGTTTCAGAGGCGAAGATTTTTGAAAATCAGTCAATCAGAAACAAGAACTGCTTCTAGTGGCTATGTTAGTTGACCAATCAGCACGAAATGAGGAAATTTTGTAGCGGACCTTCCATACATTATTCACACAAACTTTGACTGGAATTGGCCAAGGAATTTCAGAGGAGAAGATCAAATGTGAAGTGTAAAGACAATGGACAACGACAGATGACAGACGACTGATGCTAAGTGATGGCAATAGCTCACACGGCTTTCAGCCAGGTGAGGTAAAAACAAAAAGACAGAAAAAGAACTTGAAAAATGACCAGCATATGCATGGTCCGCGATAATAACGTTTTGCACTCTTCATTATCATGTCCTCATATCACATCGAAAATTCATTTGCATATTGGAACTAAAATAACGAATGAAAACCTCCCAGCACTTATAAAATAAATTGACTGTCAAACTGATTTTCCGATATGTTCAATCAGAATTGTTAAACTTAGTAAGTAAACAGGTGCCAATGACAAAGTGGCTGTCAAGAGCAGGTCTCATCTTGTATTACGTTCATTTAAAATTTATTGAAGATGCCAAATAAGTCTGTGGAACTAAGAAATGTGCAGATATCATGATATATACCATTAGTTTGAGTGCAAACTTCCTGTTTATAGTTTATTTTGAATATTGCGAACAATTGCTTTGCATTCAATGCACGCTATTAGCATGTTAAAGAATCAAATGAATATCACACTCCCACTGTGTTTTCACGATAATAATTCGCCTAGGTGGAGAATGTTATGCTGTGTCACCAAATGAGTGTGGATAAACACATTACTGTGTCTGCTAAGTCTTATAAAATAACTTAATGTTTTCAAGGCTCTGAAAATAAGTTCATTATTTTTTAATTTTTTTTTATAAACTGATTTACATTTGTTCAACAGTTTCCGTTGAGAAGACTTTTCAGACCCAGTGTTCCATTTTAAAATACATGTATGTTTGTAAGTGGCAGCTGTGATAGATTGAGATCAAAGTTATCAGATACCATCTTGAAAGAGTACCATACAAGGATTGTCCCAGCAAAGGGGGTGGTAAAGGGGGGGTCTGAGCATGGAAACACGTGAAATAAAAATCTCAAAAACGTTGCACGAAAAATAAAAATCTGGAAACACGAAGCATGAGAATTTTCCTCCATTTCAAATTTTAAAACTGTTTCTGAAGTAATCATAATTTAATGAAGTGCAATGAACAAATCTACTCGTTTATCTCGGGAACCAGCTCCTCAATACATAATTTTAAAGAAACTGCGGCTCAATTTGAATTTACTCCAGTTTATTTTTACAACAAAATACGGGTCAAGCACAAGAAATTAGATGTCTGGCACGGGAAATAAATTAGAGGAAACACAAAGCATGTGCATCCATGTAAACACGTGAATACTAAGAATTAAAGATTAAAACACGAATGCACGGAAAATAAAAAGGCCGAAAACGTTGCACGAAAATATTAATAACCCTTTACCACCCACGTGTATATCCCATAGGGTCCAATGTTAAACTTTGTCCTGCGGTGGCAGCCATCTTGGATTTCAGATTGGCACCGCAAACACCGTTTTGGTAAAGGATCTTGCAATGAACATTTATGGATATGTTTAGCTTCAACTGTCACAGTCCTTTCCAAGAAGAAGATCTTCAAGTGTATTTCCCATAGGGTCCAATGTTAAACTTTGTCCCACGGTGGCGGCCATCTTGGATTTCTGATTGGCATCACAAACATCTTTTTGGTAGAGGACCTACCAAGGATCATTCACACAATAAAACAATTCAGTTGGCTGTGTAGTTTCTGACAAGAAGATCTTTGAAATTTCAGCCAATCAAACACATTATTGGCCCTGGTGGCCATGTTGAATATCCGACTGGAACAAAGAACACACTTTTTATAGAGGACCTTCCAATGCACATTCCTGCCGAGTTTGGTTCCATTTGGCCATGTGGTTTCTGAGGAAAAGACTGAAATGTGAGAAGCTAATGCCAGACGGACAACGAGGACGACGGACCCCAAGTGATGACAATAGCTCACATGGTCCTTCCGACCAGGTGAGCTAAAAAGGGGCCAAATTGAAAAATTGACCAAAGATAGGGTTGTAATATGTCCATGAACTCGTCTTTGATCGTGGAAGTGAAAGGTAAAAGGTATTTTCACCCTTGAGCTTACCGTACAGAAAAATCAATGTGTGAGAGCAGGGATAGTTGTCGTTTCCGACAACACCTCCATCTAGTCATGGTTATTTTCACATTTTAGGATTTTTCTTTCAAATATGTACTGCTGTTTTTTTAATGTGCATTTTATTTTTTCCTAAAACAAAAAGTGAGAGCTAAGAATGTAGGACATAATCATATCTGCCTCTCCATACAGACAGGTCATTTAAAGTCATTCAGTTGTTAGTCCTTTATTTTCTTCTTTGTTGTATTTGTGGTAAAAAGGCAAAGGTATGTTTAATTTGTCTTGTTTTGTTCTTATTTGTAGGCCTATGATTTGATGATGTTTTGTTTCTCAAGTACTAATAAGAAACGCTAGCAGCAAACACTGATATGTTACATGTAACACTTGATACCGTACATTACAATCTAGAGAAAACATTACCTTTATACCCGTATTTGTAGCATCTTTCACTGCTTGTAGGAGTTTATCATATTTTGGGTTAAAAGACAGAGTAAACGCACAGTCTATGATTCTTCCTGTAATTAAAAACAAGGTCAATATAGAAATTCTACCTCTAAATAGAAACAAGGTCAGTATTCAATTTTCATATGTTGGTATGTTTTCACAATCAAAATATCATCTCTGACTAAATGCTACAATAGAGAGAAGAACATACAAAACAGATGTCAAATGATATCAGCTGTTTTGTAAGTTCCCTGTCCAATAAATTCTGAATAGATACATGTCCACTGAACAGGAAGCCTCCACTATACATATGTATAGTCTGTATTCTGTTACAGTGTTTAACTCCCCATGATGAGCATAGATATAAAATAAATTAACTCTGCAGTTGAGGAGAACAACATACTTTTGTATTTTTCATTATAATTAAAATGTAGATACACACCCTCACCAAGTTTCAGAATATCACCTATGCATTTCCTTATGAACTAGGTTAAAATCTCAATCTCATGTTATATAAAACCTAGACATCAGCATCGTTCTGTTATAATTCTGGTATCCCTTCACCCAACATGTTTCATGATAATATGTTTATTATTTTTACATAAACTACCTTAAAGACTAATGTCAAACAGAATTCAAAACCACTAAGAAATGTAGTCACTGAAGCATGAAATCTAGGTCAAAACATTTTTTGCAGGTCTTTTTATCAGTTCATATGTAGAATGATCCTTCATAAAGATTCAAGATGATATATTGAAAAAATTCCACATAAACTATTTTAAAAATAAACATTAAGTTTAGACCACTAAAAAAGTTTCTGAACCATTAAGTCTGGGGTTACAACATTTTTTTGCACATATTTTCAATAGTTCATATGTAGAACCCTCCATCAATGTTTCATGACAATATCTTGATAACTTCCACACAAATTACTTAAAAACAGTAGACTGAACTCCAACACATGTAAGAGAGTAAACATGGATCTGATCACTATAGGACCATTTGCCTCAACAGCCGGGTCAAAGAGCTGTTGAGTATTTTCTGTATTTAAATTCAATATTCTGATCTCCTCAGTTAAATTTCTGAAGGCTGTCAGATACATAAAATAATTATGTGCATAATTTTATGTAAACCAGTCAACTTTATTTCCTTACATTTTGTATATATTATTTTCCAGGCCTTATATTAGCAAGTTTCTCTCAAAATAGATAAAGGGGTCCAGTGGTCTAGGGGGTAGCTGTTCAAATTACTATAATCATCACCATCAACATATGCATTTACATATGACTTTGGGTGATAACAAATATGACCCTGTACTCTTCTGGTATCTTGTGTCTCTAAAATTTACTGGTTACCTGTTGGAAGGTCCATGGTTCTCTCTATTAATCAATGATATAGCTGAAAGATGCACTAAGACATGTTCAATCAAATCATACTAAATCAGAAAAGATAAACAATTTTCGAAGATCACTGATTAAAAAATTTTGCAGTAATCATCAACTGATCCACAATGACATAAACTGAATTACATGTATAAGCAAAGTTCTAACATGAGATTCTGACACTTACCATTTATATGTGTACCAAAATCAATTTTGCAGACATCATCATACTGTAATACAGTAGGATCTCCAGCATTAGGTGTATAATGGGCTGCACAGTGGTTCAGTGAACATCCAGTAGGGAAGGCCAATCCTGCTTCTAATCCTTTTTCATTTATCAGTTTCCTGGATATTCCTTCTAGTGTTTCACTGTTCAAAATTGAATGTACATTTTAGACCTCTTCTTTTAATATTTATATCATATTAGTTCATTCAATATGAAGGATTTGTTTTTCAGTAGAATTATAAATAATGGCCTTTTTTTTGCTTATGCACTACAATGTATAAGATTCTAGTCCTATTTTCAGTTATTCGTTAACTTCAACATCAAAATATTAAGACTATGCAAGTTTCCCTGTTCTAAAATATTCTCAACAAGAACAGTGTTCCATGTCCCCTGCCGCATAATGTGAGGAGACTGGTAGAGGAAATTATAACATGGCAGCCATTTTCGAACTTGAAGAAGAGTTTGTCAGTATTTAGCTTCTACATAAATTTGAATAAGATCAGATTTAAATAAAAGTGCTAGAGTGCTAACAATGAATAATTTCTTATTTTCTTAGTCTTTAAGGGCAATAACTCCTACAAAAGATATAACATGGCCACCGTTTTCAAACTTGAGGAAGAGGTTGTCAATATTAAGCTTCAGTATAAATTTGAACAAAATTGAATTTAAAATGAAAGCGCTAGAGTGCTAACACTGACATTTTTCTGATTTTCTAAGTCTTAAAGGGCAATTACTCCTACAAAAAATTTGACATGTCAACCATTTTCGAACTTGAGGAAGAAGTTACCAATATCAAGCTTCAGTATAAATTTGAAAAAGATCAGATGAAAAATGAAGACGCTAGAGCGCTAACAAATCTGGACGGACGGACGCCCGGCATTTCTCTATCCCCTGCTCCGCGTTTCGGCGGGGGACAAAAAACAGAATGCTACATTCCAGAATTTGACTATTCCCGGATCTGACTATTAGTAGATATGACACGAAATCGTACGACAGATGATGATAGCACAGCATAAGATGACTTTTTTAATTCTAGTACACGTTATACTAATAATGCAAACTTATTTTGAAGGTACTGTTCTTTCAACAAATATACTGCCACAAGCGCCAGTTACAGCTAGTTGTAAGTATTTGAAATAACATAAAAATAGTAAATAAAAAATCAGAATGAGGATAAATAAAAACTATATGATATTTACTCTTATATAAGGTAACACATAGTAACTGCTGAAAACTTAATATAACTTGTAATGAATCTAATTCAGTTTTATTCGAAATGCTGTATTCTACAGCAATTACTGTTAGCATTTCCAATCTTTATTATTTTTGTTTAGAAATCTAACATATCTGATTATTTGTACTCAACTTAATCACACAGTTTGTCGACTTTTCATTGATTTAGTACATGTATTAGCAGACAACGTTAAATTCGTCTATAGAAGTGTTTTTGGCGATTTTTAAATGTTTTGACATTATAATATTTAAAGTCGAATTTTTATCTTTGTCTTAGCGGACTTGTGTGGTGCTGGAAACTGGTATAACTATAAAGGTTCATGTTACATGCCAAGCTCCAAGAGCGGACGTTACTCGTCGATTTCCTGGTACGCTGCTCGAAACTATTGTAATGGTGTTGGTGCTAAACTTGTCGACATTCACTCGAAAAGCGAGAATCAGTTTGTGTTTGGCCTGGTAAGAGAGTTTAAATACAAAATAATCGGGAACTTATTCTCCCCTTCGATTTTTACCTTAAAAAGAATATGTTACCGTGTAGTAAATATTGCAATATTGCAATCTAAAATTGTTTTGACTTGAGGGATAGTCAGCTATTTTTTTTACTCACAAAGTGTTTAGTTTTCAACATTTCGAGTAATTAATACTTAATGTCAATCCTTGTAGAAAGTAAATACGTCTTTCATGTGTTGTTAGGTTATACATACTGGCAACGTGCCAACATGATTAGCAAGAAAACATCAAATTATAGATGTTGTCTCCTCCGTTATGAAATCAGGTTGAAAACCATATTGTTCTTATTGTTATTTATAAATATTTTTTAAAGAAATAGAAAATGAATCTTTAAGCAATTTACCGATATAATTATTTCTATGCTTTTAAATTTATGAAATATTTATATGACTTAAATAAATATGGTGGAGTTATGGAGTATCCGAGACACGTTTACCATTTATCTTAAACCAAATAACTATTTTCCTTTTTTTTTTCTTTCGTTGAATTATTATTTCAAACCTTCGATATATCTCAATTATCATATCCCCAGCGACGGGTATTTAATTATCATGGCTCCGGTCTGTGTCTGCCCGTATCCTTTTTGTATCCACTACTCCTCTTTCACCACCGTATAGAATATCACAAAACTTTAAACACGTTCCTTAGTATAAAGTATAGTAGTAAATTTTTTAAGTTCATTTTTCAAGAAAAATACCAATTTACATGTACATATGCTCTGTGGAAGGAGTCCGATATTGTACCCACTACTTCTCCTTGACCGTTATATGGAATGTCACAAAACTTTAACACATACTAAAGAATGAGATATAGTTGTATATATTATTTTCATTGTTCAATTTTTTTTTCTAGAAAATGGTCTTTTCACATATATATACATAAGCCCACTACTCAACCATGCCCACTATTACGAAATTTTACAAAACTTTAACAGATTCTAAAGTATGAGGTGTAGTTGTGCACCATATATTCAATTTTTGTCATAGTGCAAATTATTTCTGAAAATATCCACACGCTTTGCTGGCGAGGGTCTAATATAATTCACTTCTCTGCTTCTAAACATCTGTATGGCATTTTTACAAAACTTTAACACATTCAAGAGTATGAGGTGTTGATATGCACCATATATTTAATTTATCCATAATTCAAATTATAAAAAGCAATTTTACCTGTGCGTAGAATTAGGTAAGGGGGTCCCATGTTGTACCCAATATATCTTCTTAACTTCTACAAGGCTTTAACACATTCTTAGTACAAGGCATAGTTGCCGACATACATGTATATCTAATTTTTCATATCGAAATAAAATATCGAAATTTTACATGTACATAGGTTGTCATGGAGGAAGTCTTACTTTGTATGCACTACGCCTCCCTAACCGTTATGTGGAATTTAATTCCGCGAAATGTTAACACATTTTGCAGTATGCATGGCATGTGAAAGTTACAAAAAAGCGAAAAATCTAGTATCTCAGTTAGGATTTAGGGTGACTGAGCCAGATGTTAATCTATCCCGTACCGAGATTTAAATCTCCTAAGATCTCGACTGCTATTTGGTGTTTCCATACGAGATTTTATTCTCAGCTATACTGAGATTTAAATCTCCCTAAAAGTCTTGATCGGTACTTAGGATTTCTGTGCGAGATTTAAATCTCGCTTGTAAAAACTGGCGATCTCGAATGAGAAACCTAGTATCTCAACGAAATAATAGGTATCCCGTGGAAGAAAGATAGTATCTCGACAAAAAACTGAGTATTCCGTGTAAAACACCGAGTATTTCGATTGAGATTTAAATCTCGCATAAGCGAAAGTAGCAAACAAGTGAGAGACCAAGTATTCTGATTTGACACTAGGTATCCCATGTGAGAAACCAAGTATCTAAACCGAGATTAAAATCTCGCTTCACAACTATAAATTTCGATCGCGATCGGTATTTAGGATTTCCGTTGAGATATTAGGTATCTCGTGTGAGAAAATTGGTATCTCGTCGAGATGCTAGGTTTATCGCTTTTTTTTGTGGCTTTCTCGTGCCATAAGTATGAAATATATTTGTGCACTATATACTAGATTTTCTTACAATAATTCTAAATTTTAAGTAAATAGGCATTTTACGTGTACGTAGACCTAAAGGAGGATGGTTTTATATCGTATAAATTATTTGTCCATATGTATTGTATTATTACAATTTTACACATTGCATTTTTTAAATATTTATAAAATGGGTTTTACGATATATAGGTTTAATTGGCGCGAGGGGATGTAACATTTGTGATGTATGATCACAATACCTCTTGTTTTTATCATTTTATTTCTTGATTTTTACTTCTTTGTTTTTGTTATTATGTAAAAAAAATCCGAGTTATTGACTCCTCCATATAGAGCCAATTTTTATATTTCATGTGAGTTTCTGCCTTGATATTCAATACGCGTAATGTTTTGCTACGTACTTTGGCACTTGAATCTCCTCAACGTCTTATATTATTCAGTTAATATTTTGCTAAGATTCTTGAACCTTTTGTAAGTTTTTAATTTCTACAAAGGTAGATGAACAGTACATGTACAACATGTATTTTAAGTACTCCGTAAGAAAAATACCAGTCAATGATATTCTGTGTAATAATAATATTGTCATCGTCCGATGATATGCCAAAACATTTCTCGAGTCTACTAATATTTTCCCACGCGAATCAGAGGGAAATATGTAGTCAAGGGAACTATTTTGCCATATTTCCCGACAATGACATTTGATATAAATATAGCCATACGTCACAGCACTAATTTTTTATGCAACTTTTTCAACCGTTGACATTCAACTGTAATTGTGGTTGGTGTCATATTGCTGCAAACTAGTTACATATATAAACTAATTTCAAAATGTTCGTTGTTTTCAGTCCAGGCTGACGGGAAAGCAGGAATCATGGATAGGTTTAAATGAGCTTCAGAATCCAGGAAAATACCAGTATGTATTAGTGTTCTATAGGCATATAAATTCGAAAATCGTATGCATTTTCACACCGCATCTTTCTTTGTATATCTATAAAATAAATAGGACATTTACTGTAATTTGATATCTATTTCAATAGGTTTGTGATCAACTGCTTTTATTTCTGATTATTTTTATTTGAGACTAAATTCTAATTTTTTAACCGTCGTTATACCCATATTTAAATATCACAAAAAGTGGATAATTCGTGCCATATGCTTTTGGCATTATTTGATTTTTACATTCGAAAGTCATTGATGTCTAGGAAAATAGGAAAATGTCATTGAAATATATATGAATATATAAATAAACCACTATTATTTAAACCGCTATGAATATGAATATATTTTTTCAATATACATCTGATGTCTATAAAATAAACTGTAGCCTCTGGCAATGTCGAAGATTTTATTTATCTATCCATTTCAGCACGAACATTGTTTTATATTCAAGATGTTAAGTATTTCTAAGAATCATGCGGAAGGTGATTAATGGTCAGAAAAAACACACATGTTTTACTATTGTTTTGTATTTAAAAGTCATAATTGTGTGCTAAATTGACAATCATTCTTCATTCGGATGTTGGTCTTGAGAGAAATAAATTCAATAGAATGCAATAGAAAACTGTCAAAAGGAGAGATAATTCACAAAACTGCAGAGGAATCTATTATAAATTAAGAACAGATTTCAGCAATGACCAAGAAATTTTACAAAAATCAATTTTGTTTTTGTCATCTGTTTCTGATAGTAATTCTAAAAATACATTCGGATCCGTGTGTTTTTTTTCTACCATGAATCACCATTATAATAAGGTTTGCATGATTCTTAAAAAGACTGTTACTTTAGTATACTTTAATTAACTACATTGTATTGGAAGTGTTTTACTTCTAACAACAGATTGGGAAGTATTCATTTAATCCCCCCTTGCATGAATGCGTTATTCCATCATGCTATAAAGACTATGGAATGTGAATTTGCTTTACAGATGGAGTAAATCTGGTCAACCTCTTGACTATGTCAGTTGGGCATCACATGAGCCAAACGATGCTTTAGGAGGCGAAAGATGTGTAACAATGGAATCTTTCTACGGTAATAAGTAGTAGTTGTCTAAATATGTGAGTCTGAAATTGATAAACAGATATATGAGTTTCCCATAACACAATAATGTCAAGATTTTAACACCTTCTTTATTTCAATCGCCTTAAAATTCCATCACGATGCTTAACATATATTACTCTAATAATTATTTAATAGTGATCATAATATATAATTTATTGATATCTAACGAAAATGTAGGCATCATCTTGTAAAATCGGATATGTTACCCTGTAAAGTCTCACACCGTTGAAAAAACATACATTTCTCCCCATGGAACAAATACAAATGATTCAGTCTCACGTTACAACATGTGTTAATGATTGATATGGTACTGAATCAACCGTAGAATGGATATCAACTATAGATAATTTGGTATGTAGAAGAACCTTAAATTTAACAGTTTCGTCATTCTGACAATAATATAATGAGTTGGTTATACTTACAGGGAATTGGAAGGACGAGAATTGTAACTATAGAATGGGATTTATATGCAAGAAACCTTTTCATGGGTCGGGAATAATAACACAACAGCCTACAGCTCTTATCCAAGGAGGATGTGCAAACAGTGCGTTTGTACCTGAACCATTTGGTAAGCAAAATACATATATTTTGAAAGGATTAACCAGCAACTGATTAAATGCAAAGTCCCATAGTAAAACTCGTTTGTTTGTTGAACAGTTCTACGAACTACTATTATGAAAGTGATTTATAAATAGCTACACACTTCTAAAAATACGTCGCTGTCCCTATAATTATTATACAGGTACCAATGAAATACAGTGATTTCCAGATTTAATAAAGAAAGATTGATTGATTTTTTGTTCTCTTTTTAATGTCCAGCGGCAAATTTATATGAATATTCAGGACGAGAACAATTTAACAATACATCAATTGGTAGGATCTAAAAAGTGGGTCGACCAGGAGAAGGGCGGATAATTTTGATTCCCACTGGAAAACGAGGGAGTATTGGATATAGTCAGAAATTTTGCCTTACAACAGGTCACCTACGGAGTTGTTGCCAAAGTGTTCCCTAACGTACAAAGAGCGTGGTATTCTCCCTACACATGCCTTGGATTTAGCGTCCTCAATCAGACTGGACGTGACTGCGTATTTATACACCCCGCACAACCAAACGGACGCCCCTCGGTTTTACTGCAGGACGGGAGAAGTCCAGGTAGCCATACTTCTATACCCCAGCTACCCTTGGGGTAGATAAAGAAAGAAATAATACATATTTATTTTTACTTTCTATCAGTTACGCGCAATGAATTGACCGGCACTAATTGTGATTAGAAGTTTGTTGGTGTATCAATTGATTGAAATAATTTTTTACTGTTGGTGAAAGCCTAGACCAAACTCAAGATAGTGTAGTTACTGAAATAGACATAAATGTTTTCATTCAGCGTGACATTAGGAAGAAGCAAAGAAATACACTTACGTGATGTAGACAAATCAATTTCATGCTAGTGTCGAGACTCAGATTTGTCATCGTACATGAATTTTTATTTACATTTGTTCGACTAATGACCTTTAAATATTACGACTCAAATTTTATATGTGCAGCTGTACGGTCGCATGGCTATTCACAGATTTGTTCCCTCTAACTTTTGCGTAGGCACTTGTTTTCGTTCCACAAATATGTTCTTTAATTTTAAAATCACTAATTTGTACGTCTGTGTGGCTTTACCAACCCATTAAAATGTCTGCATACTTGTTATACACGAATCGAAATCAAATATAAGCCGCCATGCTGGCTTTCAACTGAAACCGACAATATATTGCTATGCAACAAAACGATAATAGGGAAATGCACTCCAAACATGAAAGGGGATAAAAATATTTATACAAGAACATCTAAGTAAAAAGAATATAACCAAATATCGGCAATAGAAAAGCAAAGTAACAAGTTCAGAAAAGTATAACCCGCAGACAAGACAAAACTGGGAAGACCGAAACGGAAAAAAACCGCAAAAAACAACAAGAAGACAATATAAAACCCCCCCAAAAAGTAAACAGAAGAAAGAGAAAACATGAACAAGACGAGGCAAAAATCATAGCACTTACAATGTTAACCTCACAAAAACCAACTGAGCTGTTCGATTTCCGCAAATATGTCATTGATGACAAATCAACAGTGATAATTCGCGCATGCTGTCCATGCATTCGTAAATTGTTGCTCGTGACATATCTTTCGTAATCGAACAGCTCAGTCAGTTTTATAATAAATGCAAAATGAAAAACATATAACTGCAAATGAATTCATTAAAGTATATCTCCATCTGACAATCGGACAGAGTAAGGCACATCTTGAGAAGAGGAGATAATTATATTCCAGGTTATCCAATAGATTGCTTACTAGTATTTATTCGTTAGAAAAAATAGTTTTAGTGAGAAAAGTCCTACGAGCTCTAATTATTTGAATGGAATGTATATCAGATTTAGCGGTTTTGTACAGCACTATAAGCTCAGCGTATGATTGTACATATTGGAATTGCTGCCGACTGATCATGCAATTTTTTTTTGGTTTTATTTCTTATTTGTGATGTACCAATTAGTTATGTAGTCCATTTTGCCTGATTTCACATGCAGTGGTACTTAACTTCATTCTCTATAGCCAAAGTTGGTCTTACAGCATAGATTTTACAGTTAAATAAATCAATTACAATGTACATCAAATGAGTAAGTTTATAAAAATATAGCCATCGGCCATATTTATATTGATCGGTTATTATATTATCAGCTGATATATTATAGATGAAATGCGTCATTTAAATATCTTATGTAAATAACTGCTGTTAACTGAGTTCTGTCGCATGGAGAAATCTGTTAAATTCAGTAGAAAAACGGAGAATTAATTTCGAATTAGTAACGTAGTTTTCTAATCTTTTTCAGGTAACAAATGCTATTATGTAACTAAGGATGTCAATCTTATGACATGGAATCAATCGTTGCAATTTTGTCAAACACACTTTGGACCTGGATATCAAATGGCTTCCATTAGCAATGCAATTGAACAAGGTATAAATCAGTAAATCAGACAGGCATACTGAATATTATATATTATTCACCATTGTAACAAGTGTTTGATTCCAATTTGGCTTGTTTGCTCCAATAAGACTTGATAGTTCTTGGAGCAGTTTTGTAGCAACCCGACTTATTGATGAAAGTGTGCCGGAGTGCATCTGTAGAAATAATTAACCTTCGGACAGTTAGTAGCACGCTCACATGTACAATTAAACTGGAATTCACATTTGCTGTTTGTTTATTATTCTTTTTTTGTTGTTTTTTTTCGTTCGCGAAATCACGTTTGTACTCACAAACCTGGACATGGTAAATTAGAGATCTGTAATAATGTGGGTTGGGTTGGGTTGTTAGGGGTTTATCGTCACTTTCAGCAATTTTTCAGGAAAGCCCGGACAGTTAACAAAGTAACCTGGTGAAACCCCGGAAATTTGGTGGCTGTCGAGATAACTAAACACCTGAAGCGGGACGAGCGGGGCTCGAACCCACGACAGCGATGTTAGGCTTGTGGTTATGAGCCAGCGATCTGACTATTTAATATAACCGACTGCTTACCTCGTTCGCTTGCTGAGTGTGCTGTATCGCGAATTTAATTTTGAAAGATTCAAAACGTAATATATAATCTTCTTTGGCAGTTTCGCTATTAGACATCTAATGCCACATATCACATATTTGCCATATGGAATTCAGATTAATGATCCGCTTAAAATGCTTTTCAAGCAGTTTAGTTATGCCAAAGGCAGATAATTATTTGAAATACGTACAAATACATAATAATGTCATAAAGCTGAGTTTTACCATTTTAACAGGGATACCCTTTGACATTCTTTATTTTCATATTGAAGTGTCATCTGTATTATAATGAAGTCATATATCTAGGTTTGATAAGTGATAAAATAATATCCTTTGATAAGTGTAGACCGATGATAATATGTCGCCAGTGGAGGTTTTTCTCATTCTCTGTCTATATTAATGCATAGACAAACTGAATTTCAGATCAAATAGAATATTTTTTGTAAGGTAAAACTATGACATATAGCACCAAGTTCGGAGTTGTAATTTAATACACTTGTCCATACTGTATCTATAAAACTATTTCAAGACGATCTAATAGTACGATTTCTATACAAAATAGGAAGGTTTAAAATAAAAAGTTTACGGCTGGAAATTGAGCAACATCTCCGCTTCGGCTCATTATATTATGTTTTAACTGAGATTGAGAATATCTTTTGTGAAATTATTTACTATGAAAACAGTCTCATACATGATGGTCCATGTAGTAGCCGGAAAAAAATATTACAAATCAATTATAATGAATGGAGACTTATATATGTAAAGATATTAGTAGTAGTTTTACTTTTCATTTATCATTTTAGCATTCTTGACCTCCTTAGTACAAGGACTGAAAACAAACGCATGGATTGGATTTAACTGTATAAAACAATATAGACAATTTGTATGGCAAGACAATTCACCAAACACTTACACCAACTGGAGAGGCGGTGAACCAAATGGTGACTGGAGATTTAGGAATGATTTTACAAAAGCGGTATGTATCAACACATTTTTAAAAGCAAACTTGTACCAACGTCACTCTCTGGTTATTTTTGTAATATGTTTTCTTTCTAATATTATATGATTACGAGGCCAGCAAAGAGTTTGATTGTAGAAACATACAATAATTGCAATGGAACAAAAAGCATCATAGGAACATGAGAAACATAGATTGAGGAAAGAGAAACACAAGCACACGATAGCGGTGTTAGGCTTGTGCTTATGACCAATGATCTTAGCAGCTCAGCACCAACCATATAGAGAAAACTAAAAACTGAGACCCACTTCTACATTTAAACTGTTATCGCAACGAAAGATACACTAAAATCAAAAGATAATAATTGAAGTAACACTGTTGGGTGTAAGAACTTCCATGGAAATTATTGTGGTGTTCGGATTACTTGCAAGTGTTTCATAAATACCAATGTGTTATGTCTTCTCATATTACAGTTGTTTTTGTACCCAGTGGATTTCGTATAGGCTTACACAAAATAGTTAGGAAACGATTGAAGTGGCTCTACTACTTGTCCTTTCCTTACCTTGCTAATATCATTTAGCCTAACAGACTGTCGATTATGTCAAAAAATTCGAAGAAACTTCTCACAATTTGACATGAGTAAACTTTATTCAATTCCTACCAATTTGGTAT
>JAOXYJ010384283.1:0-25931 GCA_028566555.1 Lithophaga nigra | reverse complement strand
ACCCTATGTTAAAATGAATTTTCTAAGTCATAAAGGGCCATAACTCTTGGAAGAATTTGTGGATCGTCACAGAAAAAGAATATGCACATCTTCATATCATCATAATTAATTGTGTCAAGTTTTATTCAAATCATAGGTAAGGTGTCGAAGAATTCGTGTTCACAAACTTTTGTGACGGACACACGGACAGACGGAAGGACAGACGGGCGGACAGGACAAAAACAATATGTCTCCCTCTGGAAAGGGGGGAGACATAATAACTTTGGCGGGGATGGAGACCCGTTCTAAACTGAACCAGTACACATCTCATGTAATTGAGGTGTTTGATTGCCCTATTGATACGATTGCATAAATTGCAGTACTGTAACAGTGGTGGAATCTAATTAAAGTAGAATGATATTTATATAAAATCAAATGGCAGCCGCCGACTTCTATACTTTCTTTGCTAATAATTACATTATCTCCAAGTTTCATATGATCTTGCAAATTTGATTGAATTAAAAGATGTCAAGTGACGTGCAACTCGATCCTTCTTCCATCAATGAAGCTCAAAAGTCATAATAATGTCCACTGTCCAGAACTACATCTGTGATACCAGTATCAAAACGCCAAAATGTTTTTTGCAATGTGATTTCAAAAACAAAAAAAGATTTTCTAATCTTTATAGCTGTAATGATACACTATTTTAAATGTATAAATAAGAATTCAATGCATCTTTTTGTAGTTTCATAGGGTTGAAAAAGAGTTGACCAAAATCATTTTTTGTATGAATCATTTCCTCGCTTCATTCAAAATATGTATAGGCCAACGCTTTTAAACGTCAATGAAACTACGTAAAAGATACATTCAATTCTTAATCACATTAAAATTTCTACTTGTAGTACAGCAAAGATTTTTCGTTCGAAAGATCTTAAAATTGCAAAGAACAAATGTTTTAAGGTAACATAATAAATAAAGAAATGTATATACCGTTCGTCAATTTTAAACATCAGACTATCGAATAATATCACAAGTCAAACTTCTTAAACTGTCAATACTCATAGTATATAGAGAAAAGAGGTGAAAAGATGACAAATGCTATTTCTAATTTTATATGAACTAGAACAAGTTTTCGAAAATGTTTTATCAAGTGCAAATGCTGACAGCCAAGCGAAATCCAAATATCAGCAGGCATATAGTATATATATAATCATCCATCATCTAGGTGCCCAAATGGTTACGATCGCTGACTAATCAACATTAGCCTAATATAACTCTAGTGAATTTGATCTCCGCTCAACTCAGATCATGTGATAAGGTTTCCCTCCAGAAACTACTTACATATCGAGTGTCTAAGAATCAACTGCACATTATCCGAGCTATCCTCTCCAATTAAGCGTGTTTGTCACCATATATATGAAGTTGAAAGACCGACCAAATCAACACAAAATGACTAAGACAAGTAGCGCTAAATTTCAGGGACAATCGGATGGATCCTTCGTTGTAGCCCAACTCATTAACATTAGAATTTTTAAAATTTGTGATTGTTATTTAAAGAATACACTAATTAGGTTGCTTATATCAGTAAAGATTTTTTCAATACCTAATTTTATATTTCAGTAAAAAAATCTTGTATTTTTGTCTTAATACCAAAAGGAATTAAGATCATAAGTACCTTCTAATACAAGCATGCCAGCATCTGTCGCCAATACAAGTTTGTCTCCTGAAAGTAAGCGAAAACATAAATAATTTTGTAAGTACCAGTTCATTATATGAAATTTTGTTTCGACATTGATTCTAAGTTCTTTCCAGTTGCCCTTTTCTTTCGGTATCAGTTTTATAAGATTCCACTGCGTATTAACAACCATACCTTATGAAACTGTTTACGACCTTTCAAAGTGTAAAACTTCCATTCCAATGAGAAGAGGCCTAAACCTGTATAGTATTTCAATATGCCCACTTTATTCGTTTGAACGGTCGTGAAGTTTTATACAGACAAATAGAATTATTTATTAAACATAAAATATTTGATAACCATAACTAGAAAACAAACTACGAAATTAAAAAGAATTAATTGCAAAGTAAATCGATCCTATTTCAACTGAATTACCATGAACATGTTGTATAATGTCTGGCGAACAGCAAAGCTGTTATTTGAAAAATACTGAATTATGTTCGTAGTAAAACTGTATTGCATAATATTTTAGATGTATTGAAACAAAGTCTGTATTTTAGCAATAAATTGACTTCTTCTTCTTTATGTGCATGATATTCCGTGTTTATACGATATAACTTCGACTGTGGACATTGAATCTCATCTCAATAGAAAGACTTTCTGTACATACTTCTTAGGCAACCGATATGATACACACTTGAATGATAGACTTACCCCAGGAATCTCCACAATAAATCTGATTTGGAAAATCCAGGAAACATTCCTGTGGCTCCCAGGGCTGTCAATATTGTTAATTACATTTTGTAATGAAATATTTGTTTATTCATATCTGTCCGTTTTAACTAATGACAATTGAATTGCAGAGTATACCTTTATCATTTACGAGTGTTACCCTAACATAAATAACTAATTACATCAATCTGAAAATTGTAAAGAAGTGATGGGAGTGAAACTAAATTTAAAATTAACTGTTTATGTCACCCTATCTTAATTTCTCGCTCGAATGTGTTGTGCAAAATTAGGTGTTTATTTTTTCACTCGGCTAAAGTTTTTGTTAGAATTCCAAAACTAAGAAATGTCTACTCTTGGCATGAACAATATTCCTTTGAAATATGTAAATAATCTTTGAAAATATGTTTATTTCAACTAGAAGAACGTTTTAAGTTTAATTTATATTTTAAGAATTTCAAGACGTAAACCGCCTTTTGTTCTCAGAAGTTCAGAAGGGCTTACATATTATGTATATGTATTCTCCAGTAAAAATTACAAGATTACTCCATAAAGTATAATACGCAAGTGCTATATCCGATAGTTTGTAACAATTTTTAATTAAGATTTTTTTATCTTCTTTACTGAAAACTGGAAAATTCACACTGAACAGTATTTTTGAATGCTAAATAAAACATACCTCTCTTTTAAGCAGACCAGTAGTAACCATACTAGTGGGTGCATCACCTTTCAGTATTGTTTTGAGCTTCAGTGTCTGAAAGAGAAATGGACAGCTAGATTAGAATGGTTATTCAGTTTAAAAGGTTTTGACTTCCGTTAAAGTAGTTTTCAACAAATGACAATACTAGGTCTCGCTAACCTTGAAAATATGGAAAAACAATTCCATAAAATCACTGATTTCAGTACTGAATATTTGACTAACAGCTCAACCTCCGACTAGAAAGAAATTTCGTAGCGTTGTTATTTCATACAAATTAAAACTACAAACAATTAGTTTTCTCAAAGGTTATGCTGTTGCCTTAATATGATAAAGCTGTTGCAATTTTTGCTATTTTTGGCCAATTTTTTGTGACCCTTCACCCTTAGAGAACTGTAATGACCTTGAAAACGTACAGAGTGAGCTAAAAAGTAACCAACCTCGAAAAGTTCAAATAATGAAAAATTAGTATATAAATCCTGGAAAAAAAACGTTCAAATGGATATACTTATTTTTCAAATTTTTGACCCGAATTGGGCCCTTAACGACCCCACTTCGCTACTGCAATAAAGCATAATTTTTTCATTATATCATACATCATTTTATATCTGTCAGGTAATTACGGAGATGACATGTATTGTTGCATGTTTTATTTGAAATTCATTCTATTTGATAAGTTGACACATTGTGACGTTATTCCATGCGCAATTAATATACCATAAGCTTTCTTTAATTTAAATACTACTTGATGGTAATATAAAAATAAATAACGTACATCGCTGGATATGGTATGGATCTTTTTAAAGCTTAATTTTTATTAGTGAATTCTTATGTAGTTAATTTCATGCAATATGTTTCAGACATTGATGGATATTACAAGACAGTATTTAGTAATGGTAACAATGTAGTTGGAGCTACTAATCTATAATGAACCACTTAGGGCAATTTACCTTAAAACCTCCACGTAGTAGAAATGATATTGGACGAGAAAACGTTGAAAGCTCAGTAACAAAGAATAACATTACAAATGCTCACTAGATCTATGCCAGATTAGTTGAATAACCAGAAAATTTAATCAAACATGTACTGTAAAAACTGAGGTTCCATGTTTTGGCACCCAGTTTCTAATTCTTTTTATTCCTCTCAGGCTATTTAGGATCATATGGTTACTTTAATAAACATTTGTTATAATTCTAAACCTTCTTTTCTTAAATCATACCTGTCCAACACGGACAAATTCCGCACGTCTTGCCTCTTCTTTCCGAGAACTATGAACGTCTTGAATAACATCACTGAATGCACGTCGGTACAACATGTTATTCTACAAAACAAAACAGGATTGTATTATTTATCATTTGGTAGTACGACATAGAAAAAGAACAATTATAAATTGATTTTATAGCCCATTTTTGAATTATGAATATTTCATAGAAAAATGTATAGATATTCCACATTTCCACGCAACTGCAACTGTTCAAGTTCAAGCATTTGTCATTTTATCGAAATATTTTAAATATAATTTAATTTGTTTGAAACGATGTTCTGTCGTTAAAGGCGATTACCTATATCAGATCCATCCATTAAGTACACAACAGAACAACCCGATCTGTCTACTACTATCATCCTTGTTTTTAGTTTTTCTTGTTGTGTCTTTGGTGTTTGTCTGTTCGTATTTGTCTTAATTCGGATTTTGTCTGTGTCCCTTGATTGATGATTTTTGTAGTTCACCCTTCGGTTTTCTTACCTTTTCTATTGATAAAAAAAGGACTCCTGCGATCCAAAATCTATGTCAAAAGAGACGAGTATCATTTTCCTGTAATACGTTTTCCTGTCTTGAGCAGCAATATACCAGCTGCTCCTATGTATGGCGTATTTGTGTCATAAATGGTACGATATGCTACAGCTTCTTCATGCTGTTGTTGACGTTTTTAACAAGGATGAACTGCTGATGGAAAGCTGCTTAAGTAGGGATTTGTGATAACCAGATTAAAGTTGTACCTCTTCAATGTGTCTATGTCCAAGCTGAAAGATGATATTTTTTCGTCAAAGGTAGGACAACGGAGTTCTGTGTTCCAAAATTTGACTTTTCCGGATCAGACTGTTACTGGACATGACATGAAGACATACGACGGGGGATGCCAGCATAGCAGGGGATGCTTACCCTACGGACACGACTGGTCTCACTCCTTTAAGAGTTCGTGCGGTTACTTTTCATTTAATTTTGGATTTGCCCTTTGATTCATTGATCCGTAAGTTTTTATCTTTCGTTGGTATCTGCTGATTTTTTTAAATGTACTAGTACTGAAAAGTCAAACGATTTCCATTTTAATCTGGACTTGCATTTATATTTATTTTATATCAATGGATTTTTAAAAAAAAATGACCACTTGGTGGTGCTTTTTCAAAAAAAATAATAAAATTAAAATCATTTGTACAGAAAAGTAAGTACGTAAATAATTAACTTTAAATTATCTGAACATACGGACAATCTGTTGACATGACAACCAAGTAACAACGTTTCCCAGAGAAAAAGAATTAATAGCAGAATCCTTTAAATATTTTTAAAATCTTATCCATTACTTAGTGATCATTAATAGCAGTTCGATGTTTTTGTTAAAATATTTTTTTCAGTAATCAGATCATGGATAATAGTTTCATTGCAGATGTGACCAAAACCTCTTTTTATTGTATACTTATAAAGCTTATTTACTGTTATTACTTCAGATGGATCCATTAAATAAGCTCCTATAGTATATACATGCGTCTACAAAATTTAATTAAAAATAAATATCATAATGGATTCGAGAGCAATGACTTTGAGCAAGTATTTCAGTAACTAAGTGTAAAGAATATAAAACAATATAAAAACCTTGTCACTATGTTGATAAAAGGATGCATTAAATACATCTCGTCGGCCATCTTTGTTGTACAAATAATGTAACAAGCTTTTTTCGTTTAAGTACATAAAAATGAAACAAGAACGAGACATATTTATGGTTTTTCTTAAGAATATTACATATACATTGTAATTCAAAACCACTGATACCAAACCAATTTTATTGCGTATGAACCGCTTGTCGCTTTTCTGGATTAACCTTCATAAGGTACGCTCATGACCAAAAGTTTGGAAAGCCAAAAATATCAAAACGTTGGGAGCACGAAAATCAAAACATGCCTGAAGAGAATAGCCAAAATCTGGGTCAACTTTGTCTGAGGAAATCGAAACCTTGCATTTAATAAAATTACATAATGTATAAACTGTAAATTTTGAACAATATATATCTAATAAACATGACAGTACCGAAGCACTGTCTACTGGGTGGATGATACGCTCGGCGACTAACAGTCAGTCAGCAGTGGTACACAAATGGGAGCACAAAAAGAATGAGAAAATATCATACCTATCAAATGCACGGACAACACAAAACACATATTCAACATTAAGTTAAACAGAAAATGAATTTTTTTTCACACCTATTTCATTCTTTTAAAAATTGGTACCATAAAAACTTTTTACACTATTTAATCCCAATGAATCCGCTGAAACTCGCTTTCCGATAGGAATATTTTAAAACATTCCACCACCTAGATTGTTACATTAATAGGTACTTAGCTTTTATGCAGTTATGAAGATATGATATTTCAACTATTGAATCCTAAACGTCCCGCAGAATGAAAATGAAAATAATAATATTATGATAAACTTTAGAGCATAGCTTCTTTCATTTAGCACAAGAAACTTGTGAACTCTAATGATGTTTTACATGATCCTACCTTTAGGTGACCGTCAACTTATATGATAGGAAAGGTAAAAGAAACTTTTCTTATTTTAAGTTCATTGGCGACTGACTTACTCCAAATATCACTGCTACTACCTTAGACAACATTTTGTCAAGTTCTATCTCCTAATCAAACAAGGGCACGAAAAAAATCTCATTTTCACTTCTCTCCTTTTTTGTAATTTTTAAGTACGTGCACACAGACAAGACGACATCAATTATTTTTTCCCTTATCTTCGAAATAATTAACAACACGAATGTTTAGACTTAATATCTTACAAAAAAAAAATGAATTTTGAAATGTTTTACAGGATCCTAGCAAAAACTTTTAAAGACAATTGCAAACATGTAATATGCTCTATTTCGACAGAATTTGTGATCGATTTCACAATAATTACATAATTTATTGAGTACATAAGAAAAAAGACGTAAAATAAACTCATTTAATAGTGACGATAAGTCTTTCATTTTAAAACAAGAAACTGACATATTCGATAACATTCGTTTTTAACAAATTGAAGTTGTCAATTTTGAAAATTACATAATGGAAAATGTCAGAACTAAATCACGGCATAAATAGAAAATCAGAACTGAAAACAGAACTAACTGCACCTAATACGCAACTAAATACCTTATTGATTTCAGACATATATACTTGGTAGAGAGTTTTTATCAACATTTCAAGAGTCCGCTCCCTCTTCTGAGCAAACAAGGGATTGTTAATAGCTGCCTTTTCACCATTTATTACTGAAATAAAGAAAACACAAGAAAATACAGAAAGTTCAGGAAATCATAATCATGAGGTGAGCTAATATGTTGAATATGATAATTAACTTGTCACTTCAGAAAATGGTTTACTTTGCAGTGTGCTTTTTATATATCTGTAGGAATAATTTGCAAATGACAAAATCTAACAATCAATTTAGCTATAAGAGCAGTGCAAAACATGTCAAAGATGTCGGAAATGGCAAAATTCCTAATATAGAGCAGTTGCAGAAAATACCGAAAACCAATTAATAATACTGAATTGATGTGTTCTGCCTATTTATTAATGATATGCTTCCTAATGATTGCACAGTTGTTTCTGAAATAGCACCGGAAAGCAAGTCCTGCAAAAATACTGATTCGAAATAGATTTCTATTTGAAAAAGAGTAAATGGAGGGAATAATATATTTATAGAAATAGGAGTGATTGAAATCGGTTAGCAATTATTACGGTCATTTGCCTCTTTTTCACAATGAAAGGGACAAAAAAACTGAAGCTCAATCGTTAAATCGTGTACATAGAAGTTCAAAACGGAAATAACAATTAAATGTTTTAAACGTTGCAAAAGCCGTTATTTTGCTGAATTAATGAGAAAAATGTATGAAATAAAGTAATGTTATAAGCAAGATACAGAGAAAATACCAGGAACTGAAGATGTTTAAGGCTTTCACTTTTCTCCATAGTTTCCAACGCACAGAAATATTTTTTTGCAGCAACGAAACAGTATACATGTTTAAAATGTTATCTTGTTTGTCCTTATTTGCCCTATATCTCCAACTGTTGTGGATGTCATAAAATTTGAACCAATAAGGTTTGTGGTCAAAACCTAACTTAGGGTTGTTATCTACAAGATTAAAATCCTTTGAATATATTGGGATCGATCTAATCTGTACTTATGTGCCCAAGGAAGGTATTTCCTCCAATATTATAGTTTAAATATAAAAGTATTCTATGAAACTGATGAATAGTAATCGTATCATTTTAATAACAATTCAAATCTACTTACATTTCACTAGCAAAAAGTCTCGAAACTCTTGATGGCTATAAAATATTGGAGGAGCTGGTAAAGGAGGTCCGAACAACGGCACGGATTCTTCTGAAAACACGCTTAGTCTGAAAAAGTTTACAATCTTGTAAGCAAAATGCAATAAAAGAATCGCCTTGCTGATGAATGCACGACGGGTTCCCTCGTACTTGCGTCACGTCTCTGTCATAATAAATGATACAGGATACGTGCATTTATCAAAAGTGTCTTGCCTGTCTACGAAAGTGTGTAGACTTTCAGATATACAAATAAAATCCTCTGAGAGTTTCCAGGAAATTAAGCATAGTTCGAATGATAGAGAAACTTCAAATCTGATGAAACCCAATAAATCGAAACATGATAGGTCGGAGGATCTTCCAGAAAATTTACCAAAGTTGAAATTGCAATATTTAGACATCCAGTTGTTTCATGTTACAGCTGTAATTCTTCTAATTAAAAAAAGTAGGATTGCTAGGTATTTTTATAAAAAAAAATGGAAGTATGATTTTCCTTCAGGAAATTTAACACAGTTGGAATTAAAATCTATTGAAATCCAATATGTCTTTATAACAGCTATTTTTTTCTAATTCTAAACAAAATGGTCGCTGGGTACTTTTGTCAAAAATAATTAGTCTGTGAATCTTCTAGAAATTTACCAAACTTGGAATTGCGATATTTTGAAATCAAGTGGTTCCACGTAATAGCTGTAGTTCTTATTCGACAAATATATGGTTGCTAGGTACGTTACCAAAAATAATAAGTTTGAGAATCTTCCATGAAATTACGTTACCAAAAATAACAAGTTTGTGAGAATCTTCACCACAGATAATAAGTCTGAAAATCTTCCAAGAAACCAACCAGTATTAGTATTGCAATTTTTTGAAATTCAATTGTTCCATGTAATAGCTGTTGTTTTTCTACTTCCAAAAGTATTTGGTCGCTGGATACATTTAAAAAAAAATAATACGTCTGAGACTCTTCTAGGAAATTTACAAATAAGTATCTTTTTTATAAAGTTTCAGTCTTTCTAATAATAGTATTTATCCAAGATATTCATATTTGCAACATTTATGCAAAACATTTTTGAAATCAAATCATATTTACTCAAGTTACCGCGTAAACAAGACTCAATTCTCAAAATCCCTGTTTTTTCAACAAAATCCTAAGATATTCCGCGAAACCCTTTGCCCAATCTCTTCTATCTAAGCACTCATCCAAGATATTCATAGTTGTATGTTTCAGTCGAAAAATATTTGATCATTTTTACTCAGGTTATCGTGTAAACATGAAAGTGTGACGGAAAAGTGACAGAAAGACAAATCCTGTTGCTACAGTCTATATCCCAGCGCTGTTTGGGGATAATAAAGACTACTGATATAAAAATACCTATTTGTATAGTCACAATTGATATTAATTACCACGTTTCTGTTTTAAACTGTCTAATTACAGTATGTCTAATTATAATAAAGTGCCCATCTTTTAGCATTACAAAAATAAAATATAAACCTTTATCTCTCTTGAATTTGAAATTGTAATACATCAGTAATAAGGGAGACTTGACACATTCATTTAAGTTAATTAAAGACGGTATCGTTTTGCCAGAAAAAATCACATTTTGTATAGTTCAACAGTAATTGAGGACATTAAATACACCTTTTGAATCGATTGAAATATTTCGTTCAAAACATTTTAATCAACTTCCATAATGGTTTCGTATTAGAATCAATCACTACAATAATAATCAGTAAGAAAAACAAAGTTGAAACATTATGGATAAAATATCAAACGAAAAATAATAGAACTATTACAGTATAAAAAAGGAAAACTCAACTTTAATACTAAAAAGATAAATTATACAAATTATGCTTTTGTTATTATTATTTTCGAGAGAAAATACACTAATTCACATATCTTTTACACCTAAAATCAAAGCAATCATGTCCAATTCGTTTCTCAATATTGTGTATTTCTAAGGATTTTACGAGTCTGGAATTTCAGTATAAGACGCTTCCTTGTACTTCTCTCTATTGTGCCGCTTCCTCCTTCTACCAATTTCTTCATTTTTTTTTTCAACCATGTTAACTGTGTGTAATTTAAAAACCAAAATACAGAAACCGTATCTGATAAAATGTCCCTTTTTCACCAAAATCACAGCTAAGAAAAGTTCATCCTTTCCGTCCGCGTTTTTCATTTCATTCTCTTTCCTTTGCCATTTTCACATTTCTTACACTCACTTTCTATCTAGCCCTAATTAATGGTCAAGATTAGATACTTGCAAATACAATTAAAAATCTTTGTTTAGAGTCACCTTCAACTGAGAGCCTACTACCTTGTCAGTTTTGAGGTGAATTACTTAAGTTCTAGTCTCCCTATGAATCAGGCAGTTCTAATGATAAGAGCAGCACATAATCAGCAAAATCCCACAAATCTAACTGGGTATTTTGCTGTTTCCTGCCATAAATTTTGACAGAAAAAATACATTCGATAATTCTTTTAAAAAATGAAATGAAATTATGTAGTATAAGTAAATTTTTAAGAAAGTCATGAGTTATCTCCTTTTATCTTCTACTTTTTAATGCTTTCTTTGTAGTTAATTACTTCAATTACCTATGTTTGAAATGTAAATGGAAACCCTTCATTCATATAGAACTTCATACGAGGCCCTGAGTACAGGGATACGTAGATTAACATTGGATTTTTTATGCAGATGTCACCCACTGCCCGATTCATACGGACACTTGCACCAACACAGGTTTTTGACGAAAAAAATATGCCACCGGAGATTCTCCTCAGGTACAGTTGTATTTATTCATTTTATTTATCTCGTTTAGCATACTTTTCTCAGATTTGGAGGTTAGTTTTCCTAAATACATCGAAGTATTTGTAATAGCTAAAATTGCTATACCGTACATTTTTGTAAAATGAAATTCAAGGTACTTTTCCCTAAACGAAAGCAAAATCCGTAGCTCTTTCAGTTTTTTCATTTCATTTTCACTATAGGAGTAAATGAGTTTATATAACGACTGCTAGCTATAGTATGTGGATATGTAGGGAGCCCTCATTTCTACTCTTCGTCTTTGCATGATTGTATTACATACTCGATATTAACAACTTACCTGTATGTGTGATCTTCTTTGCAAAATATCACAACTGCAAATATATCTGGATAGATATTAAGGGAAATATTTCTTGCACTGAGCTGCAGAAATGGTGAGTATAATAGAAGTTTTATATCTTAACTGTAGTTTCCATAACCATTCAGAAAGAGAGTTAAATGCCAATTATCCTGAATATAGAAAGGGAAAGACATGACATGGTCCATATTTTTCTTCTTTATTGAGAAGAAATAAAAGTCCAGCTGATTTATCTACTTTTAATGTTAAAATAAATACTGACATCAAGATTAAAAAAAATGTGATACAAATATCCCATTTTTATTTCTCACAATGAACCAGTATGGAAAATTGTAAAAGTCGCTAAACTGGGGTATTTTTTTACGTTTTAGTTGACAATTAAGTCAATGTGCACCGACAAAATATTTCAACAGAATGTATGTATTGGACATATAAATAAACTGGTCAAAAAAAGAAACGCTACAGGGTAATGCATTTTAAATATACATTGAAATTCAAAGAGATATATCAAGCTTAAAAATCATTCTATTGGTCTGAAAATTAAACCGTGGTACCTTCTGAGGAACGGCATCGTTTCTATGCACAAATCTCGAAAAAGAAACACATTTTTTGCCAAAAAATTCCAACTTTTGTATTCTCAAGCATTATTTTAAACAACCGCATTATCTGGGTAAAAAATGGGAGTCTTTTCTGGAAAAATAACGATATGAATTCTCAACTTTCAAAATTGTGTGTCTAATTTCTCTCCAGTTTTTGTGAACTCAGATTTTAACCCCTTTGCATAAGATTCCGGAAATTTCCCGTTTTCCGACATTTTCTAATTTTCCAAATCATAATTTATTCGCTTTAGTTATGATGTGTAAGACATATTTATTTCTATTTCAAATTTGTCTGTTATATTTTCTAGCAAAATCAATGCCATATCTGTGTAGCATTACTTTTTTTGACTAGTATATTTTCTAGATGCTAGCTTAAGTACATATCTAATTTAATTCAACAACAATTTGTTGTAAAAACACGGTGCTCTTGTTCCTAACATGCAGAGGCTTCGGTGGCCGAGTGGTCTATGCGGTTGGTCACATTTACTATTGATTACCGGCGTATCAATATTTGGATTGTCAGTTCGAGGATTGCCCGAAGATTGGAGGTTCTCACCAGGTACTCCGGCTTCCTCCCCTTATAAAACTGGACGCCGCGAAATGGCTGAAAAATTGCTGAAAGGGGCATTAAACGACCATTCAATTAATCAATCATTCCTAACATGTATCCCTTACAATTCAAATGTTATTGATTCACAAATATAAAGGCAAAAACTTGTGAGGAACGGTCAAACAGAAGACAAACTCCGTTCGACGGTTATACTTAATTACAGATACAAATTACAAAAACAAAAAACAAAACAAAAATTGTCAAAGAAGTCATAAGCTTTCATGAATATTCTTTATTAGAAATACTTTTTAAATTCCTTATGTTCATGCCCGGATATCTTAATTCTGGAATGACATAATAAAACTTCATAAACCTGAATTCATGAATTTAATAGTTTATATGTCATGTTCTCTGAACAGTAAACATTAAAATTTATCACTTCTTCTTTAATTTGTAGATACTGCCGTCAGCACTAAATTCAATTTTCCCCCAGGAGATTTTGTCTCCAAACCAAAACATTTGTTCGGCGTAATTGTCAGATATCATCAGACAGAATGGTTTTGTGTCGGCATCAGATATTCCATTTTTTATTATACTGAATTGTCTCCAAGGGATTCTAATCATAACTGTTTTACAGCATAATGTCACTTTTGTCACCATAAAAGTTATACATATTTACTGCACTTAGCATAAATTGCTGTAGAATTTCAGACATATTTTCACGCAGCCATTATAGTGCTGTTTTATGATTAATCGTAAACAGTTTTCCAGACACGAACATGAGATAAGATTCATTCATGTTACACCAAAAATACATAGAAAATGGTAAGCATGGGTCATGATTCCAAAGATACGTAGGATTACAAAATCAGGACAATGCTCCCTTCCCGCGGAAGAAGACCAACCATTTCAATTGGTCAACTATTTAAACGTAGAGAGAATAGATTATTGGGGTTCATCGTCAATTGAGTAATTTTTCAGTCATATCGTAAACAGTAGACCTACATGTAAGTCCAGACATTCTGCTGAAGCGATGTACGTGTTTGTCATACATGAAGCGGGGCGAACCGGACTGGAAACCACCACAGCGGTGGTTATAAGCTAACAACCTTGACCATTTGGCCACCAAGGCCCCTGCGACGCAGCCTTATCCATTCGGCTAGCCTTGGAACATAGCCTTTCATGTATCCACTCGGCCGCCAAGACCCCTGCGACACAATCTTACCCATTCGGCCACCAATACCCCTGCGACACAACCTATATTGTAACCCACTCGGTCATTAAGGCTCTGCGAAACACGTTTTTGTTTTTTTAACTAATGTCGACAATGGAATAGAAAATTACTTACTTTTACTTTACTTTGGTATTATGTGGTATATTTATAATTATTATTCAATTATTAATCTTTCAAGCTTGAGTTATAAATCATTAATCACCATTTAATCCCCTGTAATAACTGTTAGGTTTTTTTTTCTTTGCTGTTGCTGGATTTATTTTGGTTTCATCTGTCATTCAGCTGCCAACTCTATTATAGATAAAAATTACTTATACAACTTACGTGGTTCATTTTTAGAAAAAAAAGTGCAAATTTACCGTTTTAAAATTTAACAGGTTACTTTGGTGCTTAAGTGTTTGGTTGATCTGTTGACCATTAAAAATGATTACAATGACTTGAAACGGGGTAGTGTTATGATGTTCTTCCTCTTGACGTAAAACTTTTGTAAACTGTTTCTGTGACAGAAATAGCATAATACCTATATATAAGGGAGTAAGATCTGTCATAAAATTTAGAGTAAAAATTGTTCTATTGTCCATTTTTTTCAATTTTGGGGTTTTTGCTTTTAGTAATTATGTGCATGTTAACCAAATAAAAATGACTGAATTGGATCCAAGTAATATCTATCTACATGTAAAGTTATGGTTAGAAAAAGGTACCATAAAAATATCTGAAAAAAATCAATAAAAAGAAATGAACGTGCGTGATATATGACTGGTTTCCTCTCTCGAAAACATGTGTTTTTAATTTAAGAATTCAATCTAAGTATTGGTAATAGAAAGCTAACATAGAGATTTCATGAAAACGTTTTTGACAAAATATGCATTTGCAACTTCTACAAAAGTCGAAGTCACGAAACCATGTTAATTATATGAATTGGTTTTATTAGAAAGGAATTTTTACTTTTAAAATTGTGATAACGCAATTTACATATTGGTAACAGATAGATAAGAGAAAAACAAGTAAAATCATATAGAAACGATTACGACGGTACATTGTAAAGTAGTATGACAGGCAGGCGGACTGACGGACGGGTATTGATTGACTGGTTAGTATTTTTTGCAGAACTTTCGGTAATGTTTGGTTGCATCGTGGTGTACAATTTTTATTGGGAGCAAAAGCTGGAGTACTCGATAAAACTCCAGCCTTCAGCACATTGTCAATAAGAGTCGAGCACACTTTATCAAAGCAAGGCTCGATCACACAACCCCAGTGTTGACACGCTGGTGACCAAAATAAGATATCACGAACTCCCTAGACCTCTCAGCTACCGAGGTTCCTGATGGACGGACGGTATAAATAGAGTTCTCTTTAATCTAAACCATTTACAAACAGCACAAAACTTCCTACGATATTGTTGATGAAATTACATGAATGGTAAAATGGCTTATGTCATTTGCTGTTTATGTCGCAAAGAAGCAGTGAGTTCAGTTTGACACCTATCGGATCAAAAGTGGCAATGTTCTCATAGAAAATTGTTAAAGCGTTTGAGAAGAAGATAGTTCCTTTTCGTGTTTCACGCAATATATCTAAACACAATTTCACAAGGGATGATGTTTATTGAGTTATGATTTGCAAAACATCACTACATCAGATGCCATTGTTGTTGTCAGATCAATTTATATCTACGGTTAGTTCATCCAGCGGTCAACAAAATTAAAGAAATTTAAGAATAAAACGTAATATGAAATATATTTGACAGTCTCAAATGTCTTACAGTTCGGCTTAATTCAGATCTATAGAAGACGATCAATGAAAAAAATGAACTGTCGATGAACTTCCATAAATAAATAATGATATTAAAACATATAGTCTAAACGTCTGACAGAATGTTTTTCGTGCTGTCACTTGTCAATTGAAATCAATGATTTCAGTGGAGACTCTATAAAACTGCAATGGGAATTTAATTAAAAAGACAAAAAAGTTTGTTTAAATGATTTTTTTTCAGTTAGGAGGGTTGGTTGTGTCTTTTGGATTTTTCGTCAATTCCTGAAATTTTTCAACTACGCTGTGAATAACTACCAGACTAACTAGGAAGGAAAGAGCAAACAGATATTTAGTCAGAAAGTGCAAACATCTGATCTTTGGTAGATGTCTCGAAACTTCAACATATAAAGGGGGTAAGCGGGTGACTTGAACATACGAAGGAAATGTTAGGCTAGTGGTCAGTAGTCAGCAACCTTAGCCACTCAGCACCCATGTTCCTACCTGAGTAGGCGATTTTAAAACCTGCTAGCTCCCTCGAGAAAAATGTGTCAGTCGTCTCCTCGCATTGCCTTCTAAAATGGCGATGTTAAAAGAGAACAAATTTGTGGAACATGAAACAGACAGCAAATTAAGAGATGCACAATATCTGCGAAATAAATCTACGAAATCAGTTCTTAAACTGGTTGAAATCTACTGAGTGCTTTAAGAGGTGTTACGGATAACGCCAAGTGCTGACCATGCAGAGCTTCGATGAATGACATGTTCCCTACGCCGTGGAAGGTTTCTTAGCCCAGATAAGGCATTTTTTTCTTTGTCAACTGATAGATCACTTCCTAAACTCAGAATAAGGCCTTAGTTTGTAATATTGTAAGAATGAAAATGAAAATACCGTTAAGAAATATTACTACAAAAACTTCACAGAAAGTACGAGTTTGAAGAATCTAACAGAAATTCTTCTCCAAAACATGAATATGCAGTAAAAGAAGGCCATAATGCCCGTCACCAACATTCTGCTAATAACTGGTAAATTGTACCATACGAGTTCTCATATAGGAATCGAGACTGGTAACTGATTAACTTTACCATATCAGTTCCCATATACGAGTCCATGCTAGTAAAATTTACCATATGAGTTTTCATATTCGAATCGCAGCTGGTAACTGGTATACTTCACCATATCAGTTCCCATATACTAGTCGAGTCTAGTATAAATAACTGGTAAATTTTCCTATGAGTTCATTTCAACAAACTTATGTCTCATCAGCGTTTGATGCCTCATGTTATGAAATCCAACGGGATCAAACAGATATATGGTAAAGATTTATATAACTCTATAAGAGGTCTGGGTTTATAAAAATTCTTTTAGACTCTTTCATAGAAAGTTAATGACATAGCCCTTAAATAAAGTGATAATACAACATTAATTTCAGTACTGTAAATTCAGAAATTAATGCGTACATTTGTATTCCGAATGTTCGACCACAGACAATAATGCGATTCCTGTACATGGTGTTATAGAATATTACTAGCAATAATGAAAATGGGAGTTTTAATTCCTGTCGCATTGTTCGCATTAATTTCTGAATTTACAGTATTTGCAAATATACGTCATCTAGTCCTGTAAATTCAGAAATTAATGAGTGCATTTATTATTGCAAATCTTCGACACTGACAATAATCCGTGATTACGTACGATTCCTGTACATGTATAAAAGAATATTACAAACAAAAATTAAAATGCGAGTTTTAATTAATGTGATGTTCACCCTGTCGTATTTTTCTCATTAATAAAAACATCGCAGTAATTTCTAAATTTAGAGTAATCTAGGAACACATACACCATAAATACGATCAAAGTGAATAATTTGGTCAACCTTATCTGTATACATTATTCTCCTTTGGGTTGTAAGAAGTATAGTTGCTACTAACATTGCGAATTCAAAAATGACTGTATAACTGTATGATAGATTAAGATGATCCTTCAGCAATAAAACAAAGCTGCGAAATTATTAACAGTGGTTTAAAACGTATTCAAGTAAACAAACATAATTTCAACACCTAAACAGTTGTTTTGCAGTTAATCTAACTGTAGGTCTGATTTTTCGCGTTATGTCTAATTTTATGTCTTAAACTAATAACCTTTCTGAAAAAATAATTTACAATTTTACTATTGAAAAATATAAATGTCTACTACTTCCTAATACATCATTTGTGATACTGTATATATAAAGCTAGTTTTATCCAAGACAGTGTTGTATATACGTAATCGTGTTAAAACCAATACTGCATGAAGATAACATTAAAACAAAAACATGAAAAATTGCTAATTCTTAAAACCAATCGAAATGGACATTATCTGATAAGGAAATCAAAATCATATTCCAATAATAATCTGGTCAAATAATCATTTATTTATGGTTTCTTGTGTTTGCTATACAGTCTGGTGTATAGATCATCTTGTAAAAAATAATAATATCGAATGTTATTCCACGAAAGTATTTAATCAAGTGGCGATCTGAGTGATAGAGTCGCCCACCCAACTGCAATTGAACATAACCTGCTCTAATTGGACAGGTTTTACGTCATAAAATACACTGTTCTGCTTGAAAATTCCGACCTCTTTGCTTCATGTAAATATATAGTCCGAACCAAGCAATCACGATGTTAGTGACAAACATTTACCAATGACTGCTGTAATGAATCTCCCCTTTTTTCAATAAAATAATGATACCATTTATCATGTCATAGAGAATGATATAGACACTGTTGGGATATAGAAGTGGTATTATGTGACCTGAATGGTCATGTTGTACCAAGTATAGGGAAAGGTAAACGCCATTTAATTGTGATTTTACCCTTCAAGGGAATTTTTAAGCAGTGTACCAGCCTTTAAATAAATACAACTTAACGAAAATATAAGGAAGAATTAGCTTCATGTCACGTAGCCGTACGCCTCACTGGTACATCGTAAGCTATTGCTGTTCATAGGTATTGACCTCGTGGACAACTGTTAACCTTTTAAGTATACCATAATTATTATATATGGGATCTTCCGGTGTCATACCAATTTCCTGTTCGACATAATTAACTTTCCAAGAGCACTTACTTGAAAAATTAATTTAAAAAATTCCAAACCTAGCCTTCCATGGAACCATTATTTTTGTATCATGTAGCGACAAAGGATACGGGTAAATCTTGTTTTCATCATTGATGGCTTGAAACATTGGGTGTTAATTCGATCACATTCGTAAAAAATAATATTTACAATGTCGTTGCCTATATGTCGCTTTCTTTCAACCTAAAATAGAAAAGTATTTGAATGAAAACATATTTGTAACCACAAATAAGTCGAGTTTTATTTGGAAAATATTGTCCGATGTCATACCACAAAAACTGTGGAAATAAGCATATAATACTACTACGTAAAATGCCGAAGACAGTTTCTTATTTATCTTCTCCTAAAATAGATCCTTTTATGACAGTAATTGGTGCTACTGAAAAACAATGCATTTTCAATAATATAACAGTAACAAAAAACAAGATTTATCATAAGGAAACTGTGCAAAAACATACGATACTAAATTGGTTTGTTATGAATTCTGGTCAGACATTTATCACTTTGGTCATTTGATCACGTTGATAACGAAAGAACAAGATAGTTGAAATTACTGTTAATTTAGGTTTTATTTTATTCATAACGCCCTGCATTAGCTGGTAACATCAATATATTGCCTTTTGTTTTGAGAGTTGCTGAACATATTAATGTCAGAATCTGCGGGTGGTAAATTTTTTGTTTACCATTACTTTTCAAGATTATTTCATATTTTCTTTAGGAGTATTAGACACTAGTATTAAAATTGTACCAAAAATTATACGCAGAACGCGACAAGACAGCAGTATAAAACGATCTTATCAGGTACAGCTACGTGATAAACATCTGATCTGCATATATTTCCTTTTGCAATTTCTCAAAAGCCGTTGCAAGGCTCAAAGTAGACTATTACTATTTAATACCTTGAAGAACAAATATCGTTTAAATGTATGATGAACTGGGAAGTCTGGTAAAATTATTACATTTGCATGAATTTTTGAAAAAAAAGAAAAGCCTGTCTCAAAATACATACTTAAAACTTAATGTGTCGAAAGACAAGTAAATACATGAAAACAAGATCGGATTTATGTTTGGAGATGTTTTCCTGTACATGGAATAATTCTCTTTACCGTAATAATCATCGTCATCGCTTTAAATAGAATGAGATCACATAATTATTAAACTCATATAGCAGACGGCATGATGGAATTTTTACCAACGACAAATAAAAAAGACAACAGAAGCATAAACAGATACAGCACTGAAAATTAAATTTAGATCAATACAAACTGTGACTACGACAATACAAACTTCACTATAAATCTGAAGAAGGATCAGAGATGGATAAGCCAAGTTGCGATTCACAATCCAAGAATTGTACGAAATTTTTATTTTCACACAGACCATGACCTGTGACAAAGTAATTTGATTCTTCCTTTCACAGGTAGTCATCTTCTGATCAAATAAGGTGAACAGTGGATATTTAATGGAATAAACCACTAACATCTTCCGTTTTAAAGTTTATTATAGTTACAGTGATCTTGCTCCTTGGCAAGTCAAGACAGGTTTCTTCCCTTTCCCAGGAACATCTCAAATTCTATAGTAATAGTGACCTTGACCTTTCATAAGTCTACATATTTCCTCCTATCACACTAAGACACCTCCCAGTTAAGATTGATAAATATCAGATGATATTGTACATAAAATAGTTTGAAGTATAGATTCTATTTCAAGCAGCAATAACTCTGATCTAGTTTTTCGCATGACGGGTGATGCATGCATAGCAGGAGACGCTTACCCTGTCGACGTACCCGGTCTCACTCCTCATGGAGTTCATGCGATCACGTCCAATTGTTTCTCGATATCGTGTATTCCAAATGAATTTATGAATCTGGAATTTCGGTATACTACGCTTCCTTGTACTCTATGACAAACAGAATTCTTCCCTTTCCATTGGAGAATCTAAGGCCAAAATAAGATAGCACTACATGTATATAGGTGAAATACTTGCATATAAGCCGTATTTTTATACAAATTGTTTTAGTTTCAGTGATACGTTATATATACAGACCTCAAGATAAATAGCCTTATTACCCTCTTTGGTTAATGTCGAATAACTTAACGTTAATGTCCGAACCATAATTTATCCTCTGAAGGCCCATGACCCTGACCTTTGACCTACTGGCTCTAAGAACAACAGGATTCTTTAACTCCATAGAAGTGTCATATGACCAAGTGTGTGTATAACTGAAGTTAATCCATGAAACAGATATTTCTATATGTAGTAGCAGAGTATTTTATCTTTGAACTACATGTAGGAAACCAAAATTAACATGGTTTCCCCCTTCTTTGGGAGTAAGTTCTGACCGATTTTGCTAAATATCGGTTGTACTGGACAGTAAAAATTCCTAATGGTTGGAACTCACAAGTGATATGTTTTAAAAGATTTTACAATCTAAGTACGGGAACATCCTTCCCTACAATTTAACATAACACCCAATAATCATGAATATAACGAACATAGTCTTTCGATAATTCTAATATCTGTTGATTGATCAATAGTTTATCATATGTTTATAATACATACCTGTTGTTTGTTTTCTTTAGATACAGGAAGCAGCGTTGACACGTGAAACATGATCTCATGCCCTTCATAAACCGTATAAATAGATTCTGTTCCTGTTGAATTGCCTATAATTGTAATTAAGAATACCAATCCCAAATTCAATATATAATGCATCGAGGCCGATTCAAGGTCCAAATTCCGATAAGGCTTTACACAAGAACCTTATTGAGTAGGATATGTTAGTAAAAGTTAACAAAAGTCAGCAAAACAGAAACAGAAAGGACTGATTATTGGACAAGTCAATGTAATTTCAAGAGCGAATTACGGAGTTTTCTACTTCAAGCAGGATGTAAGTCTTTATCTTGAAGTCTATCTTCTCTTGGCCCTAGACAGTTAATTTAAGACAGAAAAGAGATAGTAATGATATGAATAATACAGAAGGATACATACGTCAAAAGCATTAAGTTAAACATCATTGTGTCAGGTTATCACTACCCATCATGAATTATAGTCCGTATATCAACTTGGTCGCAGATATGCCATTTGTATTGTGTTTATCTACTACCTCTGACTTGTATACAGACTTAGGATTTCCTCACAGATGTTGCGTGGAGAACAGAAGCTTACTCTTTCGATGCATCTGTTCTCATTGGGTTGGAGTTTAGGGTTTATCGTCACTTTCTGCAATGTTTTTCTGCTATTTCGTGACTACTAGACATACTGATAGATGAAAGCCCTATCCAGCTGACCTGGTGAAAACCCTAACCTTAGGTAGGTGTTTGAAGACCTTTACAAAAAAGAATGAAGAAAGACGAGCATGACTCGAACACGCTACAGCGGTGTTCAGCTTGTGGTTATTAGTCAGCCTCCTTAACCACTTGACCCCCAGACCCCTTTGCAGCTGCTCTTGATTTCTTTTATATGTGCTTTCCGATAACAAGTTCGTTTTAATATTATTCTTATTATTTTTCTTTTCTTCTTTTATTTCTGGTATTGTCTTTATGTGGGTCTTGCGACCACTCATTTGCCTTATACTGCCACCTTTCTGTCATTAGAAGACAAACCGTTATTCCGTACTAGGCAACTTAAATGTAATATTAGTCGTGAAATATTTAGAACATTAACTTTTTCTTGAGGTTTAGTAACCATATATGGGCAATTCACAGGGTAATATAAGTTCCTCTATCTTGTAATGTCGTGTGGTTAGAACATACTGTAGCATACCAAGAACTTTTTTTACCGTAATAAGAATTTATATCTGAAAGGAAGCCATAGAATACAGAAACCTCTTTTATTTGCAGCAATAATCCTAAACATGAAGCAGACATATTCTTCTGCAGTAAATCTTGAGATTATTGGAATATATCAGCGGTAAATGGTCACTTAGACTGTGTTAACAGAGTAAAAAGACATAACACTTATAAGGTTAGACGACACGAAAGAACCCCTTCCATTTGATGTTCAGAGATAGATCAATGTGAAAAATCAACGGAACAGTTCATTCTACAATTTACAAACACAATTAGGTCGATAATTTGGTATTATTTTAACATTTTGCGAAAATTCATGTTTGTTACTTGTTTAACATTAATGAGGTAAAAAGGCTATTAATGTTTTGATCAAAGATTGGCCAACTGTACAGAAAGACTTTTATCGCGGAAACAATATTACAGCTGGAATATGATTCCACTTGAATATATCGAAAAGAAATATATTCGTGAATTTAAAAAACGCTTTCACGACATTTTTGTATAATTAAATACAGTATTTCCTATAAATATAGTATTGATAATGGTGAATGTACGATATGTACTTTTGTCTTTTTGTACCATGATAAAAATAATGATTTAACAGTGCCGTTGCATGTTTCTGGAAGAGGGGGTCAAGGGGGCCTGGGAGGGTATACCCCTCCAAGGAACAAGAAAAGTTTGGAAAATAGGAACCAATTTTGTGGATTCTGATGCCATCTGACATAATTCTGTTGTTTTTACGAAAAACACCTCCCCTTCCGAGTTAAATGTTTTTCGTTAAAGTTTTCACAAATAAGCTATCACTGTGTTTGTCGACAAAAAAGGTCAAATTTAAGTCATTTCCGTAGTGCGTGATTTTAAAATTTGGTATGTGCCGTCGCCTGCACCAGTAAAATATGCATAAAATTAAATGTATCTTACCAATATAGACATTTTCGAGAAATATTGCGTTGATGCATGCAACGGCTTGTATTTAATTACCAATAAAGCTGCCCTAAATTAGCCCTTTTCACATGTAGCTTTTAGTATGTTTTTCTTCAAAATAAATGATTTTGAGACTTGAAAGTCATCAAACTATTCTCCGCTAAATTGTCAGTTTGTCAGTATATAATTATTTTAACTGCTTCCAGCAAATATAGATTTTCTTCAAATCTTCTAATCTTGTTTCTTAGATTGACCTTGGATTTACGATAAAATAGCAGATATAATTCGATTATTTACGGATACATGTAATTCTATTATTTACCAGGCGACTGCTGAATACTGTAATCTAGTTTCAGACATGTCAACCTATAATCTTCTCAACTTGTTTACAAATATTACTGTGCTTTCTTTTTTACACACGGAAGATATTGAGACTGTTAATATAAATTTAAAATATCTAAAAGATTAATAAAATTTTATTCCATGTCGTTCTGGCTTGGAAACTATACTTCTATTTAAAACTATTTTCAACCGTAAAAGATATATTGTATTAATAAAAATTATTAGACTAACAATCTGTTGTGAATATCATACACTTCTTTTCTATGATTTAATCAGTCTTATTAGATTCATTCCTACATGCCAAATGTGGCAAAACACGCATTTCTTATATCACTCAACAGGAAACCTAGAATTATGGGACCATACATGGGGGGAGGGAATCCAAGTAACCACATAATCACAAATTATTTTGCATGATAATCATATAAATTCCTTGGTAATCATAAAGTTTTTCATAAGTAATCAAAAACATATGGAATCCATGCTTGGTAATCATATAATCATGTGAAAAAGCCTTTTTTAATAAAATAATCACCTAAAAGACGACCTGGCAATCAAAACCCCATGACAACCTCAGTTACACAGTTGTCAACTTGTTTATTATTTTGTTTATGTTTTAGTCATTCTGATAGGCTTTCTCTAAAGCGTTTGTGGAACCCACTGTGATACATTACCAGCTTACTATGAGAAACCGGCCTTAATCCATACCCATCCACAGATGTGAATCATTTTATTGTTAACATACGTTGACAGTAATAAGTAAAGGTAAGAAAACCGAAGGGTGAACTACAAATATCATCAATCAAGGGAGGCAGACAAAATCCTGATTAAGACAAATACAAACAGACAAACATCAAAGACACAAGAAAAACTAAAAGCGAGGATGAGCAACACGGACCCCAACAAAAACATGAGGTGCACTCAGGTGCTCCGAATAAGTAAGAAGTGCCTGTTTTATGGTATGAACACGAATCACCTATTCTGACTAATAGGAATATATAGCTTACTTTTTACATCTAATCCTCCTTTGAACTTTTCCCATCCTTTCAGGGTAATAGTTGAACCTAACAAATGTAGGAAGTTATTGAAGTTTTCTGTTGTTTCCACTGAAAGAAAAACAAATATTACATGCTTAGATTGTATTGACGGAATATTATATATTGAGTGACTTCAAAATGTCATTTTCTTTAAATGAAGTTAGTTCAGGGTTACTCTTTCCAGCTTCCTATCATTGCTTCACAAGAATTAAGCGAAAATAAGTTTACTGTCTTTAAATATCATTTGAAACAAACAAGTTTTTGACTAATTTAAATTATTTCAGCTGAAAGGTTCCAATGGGTATTTGCAAGAAAGTTATTTCTATTTAGTTTCTCACAAAAGTCCAAACGTAATGGATTTGTCTCGATTTATCTTTTTAAACGGATGGGAAACTTTTTTACGGAGATATTTCCAGTGATAAATGCTGGAAATCGAAAATATAACATCTTTTGATTGAAAATATAAGCTTGGCATTACGTTTATTTAAGAAGTTTTCAATTAATACGAAAAATTGATTTCATCTTATGATCTTTCTTTAATAAATTTGATAAAAATCCTTCGAAAAGAATTCCATTGTCTATGTCAATTCTCACAGAGAGCAAATATTGGTCTATGTTAGGTGAAACACACAAGAATGTAAGTATTGAACTAGATGCAGTTCATAATAGTCCAACAACTTTCATAGAAATCAAAGTATTTTTATACATAATCCAGCATTTTTAACAATTTATTTTTGTATTTTTGCAGTCGAAAACGTTAATTTTAAAAGTTTCAAAATCGAGACTTTGCAAGATTTAACGGTTAA
>JAOXYJ010383181.1:0-15377 GCA_028566555.1 Lithophaga nigra | reverse complement strand
CTACTGTTACTAAAAATAGAAAATTTGAAATATTTTTCTAGATTCCTTTTGTCAAATCAAATATTAACCTGAAGCCATTAGGAAACCAGGTGAGCGATACAGGCTCACTCAGGTGAGCCTCTAGTTTGGTACTTGTAATGTATCTGAACTTTCATTGTAGACTTCTGAAGGAGCACTTTCTTCGCAACATTTGTCACAGATTTCAAACTGGAGTGATGACATGGAAGCAAACACTCTTCAGCATGCAAACAAAGTTATACAACTTGCTAGTCGAGGTCAATGCAGTCCCCTTAGAGGACAACTACATACCGATATGTCCAAACTGAAAGAAAGTACCAAAAGGTACTACAAACGTAAAGCTTTAGAGTCTGTTGATTCCCTGTTGAATCTGATTGCACCAGGTCAGTCCGAAGAATTAAAAAACCTTATTCTTCCAGAAACAACACCACCAACAGAATCAGAACTGACAACATCAATTATTAAATTGTATAAAGAAACAACGGATAGTAGGCTTCGTACACAAATTCTTTCAGTTATATCAAAGAAGATGACAAAACAGGAAATATTACAACATATACCAGATCTGACAATCTATAAAATAGATCAAGCAAGATTGCTTTCTAAGGAAAATATGGGTATCACAATTCCAGAAAAAATAAAAAGACCACGTAACAGAATGAACCCTGAAAAGCTTCAGCATGCAGTTAACTTTTTTTTTGATCCATCGTTTGTGCAGATTGTTTCCTATGGCACCCGTGATATTAATTTTGAATCGGGAGAAAAAATGACAATTCCAAATGTTGTTAGAACAGCATGCCATTCTCATATGATTAAAATGTATGAAACATATTGTAAAGAAAATGACTTTGAACCCTTAGGTAGATCATCATTATTTCACATATTACGTGCATGCCCAGCTTCTCAACGAAAAAATCTCCATGGTCTTGACAACATTGCAGATGAAGGGGAAGAAGGATTCCATGCCCTGCAGGAACTGATTGATAAGTTACATGAAAAAGATGCCCTATCTGCAGATCAAGCTGAATTGAAGACCAAGCTAACTGCTAGTAAAATTTACATGAAATCTGACTACAAATTACATATACAAAAGTCTGACATGTGTGCTGACCATTGCATTACTTGGAGTTTGAGTGACCCAAATGATGAAAACATGAAAGAGAAATGTAACCATATACATAACTTACACTGTGATCGCTGCGAACTTCTTAAAGATATTGAATTAAAATTAAAAACCATGATAGAACATTTTGAAGACACTGATGTAGTAGAAGAATATAACAAGAGACTGTCTGATGCTCTGTTGCAAATTTACAGCTGGAAGTCACATATAATGCGAACTGTTAACCAAGACAGGTTTCGGATCAATAAACTTGAATCACTTGAACCTCATCAATCAATGCTTGTGATGGACTGGGCAATGAAGTTCCTTCCTCTTAAGTACAGAGAAAAACAAACTGATTGGTTCGGACAACGTGGAAAGAACTGGCATGTGACAGTATGTTTGTTTAAAGATGCAGATAATACAATAAGTGTAGGTATATTAATGAAGTAATTTACATGGGCAAAGGAGTACATGTATGTGTGGTAAGGGCCTTATTTGGCCCCCGATTTTGGCAAAAAATTAAAATCGCATCACGGCTAACATTCCTTTTGAATTCTAGAGTTAAAACATTGTAGTTACACTGATGAAAAGAATTTTTTCATAATTCCTACTTGTAAATGGTTTTCCAGGACTACAAATTTTCTTAAGTTGAGCAATTTCAGTAAAATTAGTAAAAAAAAACAGCTAATTTAGTGGCAGTTTTGGGTAGGAAAACTGAGCACAAAGGGCTACCACTTTTTTCTTTTGTATTTTATGTGTATTTATTAAATGCAAAATATACAAAAAACAGGGAGCTAGAAGTATGGGCTCTACATAAGCCATGCCTAAAAACAGCCTGCAATCTGCATTTTTTCAGCTATTTTACAAAAATGCTCTATTTGGCAACTTTGACTACCCAGATTCCCATAATCGTGCATATATCATATAGTGTAAACATATTTTATTATAATGCAGACATATACATTTTTTATTCCTACCATGTTTTGAAAACTTTGATTTTTGGGGCCAAATAAGTCCCTTGATGTAATCATGTAACCTGGTATGTGGATGCATCTTTGGAAGTCTCTCAGCATCCCACAGTTAGGTCACTTTGACCTACATTTCATGCTATTGACTCAGGTTCACTTTTACATCCGAGTTAAGTTCTCAGGTACTATGTGTCTTATTATCATTTAGTTTAGTTTGTGGATGTGTCTTTTGGAGTCTGTCAGCATCCCACCAAAATCAAGTCACTTTGACCTAATTTCATGCTTCATATTGACTCAGGTTCACTTTCACGTCCAAGTTTAGTTCTCAGGTACTATGTGACCTGCCATCATGCAACTGGTTGTCTGGATGCATCTTAGGAGTCTGTCAGCATCCCACCAAAATTAGGTCACTTTGGCCTACATTTCATGCTTCATTGACTCAGGTTCACTTTTTCGTCTGAGTTTAGTTCTCAGGTACTATGTGAGCTACCACTGTATTGTTACACAAACTTTTTATAGAGTCAAGCTGTGGGACAAGGCAAACTTTGTAGGTGGTGGCTGCACCTCCGGTGCTTTATGCCTTTTTAGCCAAACCTGGAAGAAATCTGAATGTTCATGGGAAGCAAAGAAAGATCAGACTGGCAAGCAAATTTTAAATTCAAACCTACTTATGTACATTCGACGAACATACTTTAGCATAACATAATAGCTCTAACAAGTCTTTTAATCATATTGATTTTTTTTTCAGCACAAGACTTTTACACATGTGATAGAAGCTGCAAAACAAGACGGGTATTGTGTGACATCATTGTTAGAGAATGTTTTAAACACCATTAAGGAACAACTTCCACAAATCAAAGAAGTTATGTTAAGATCAGACAATGCCGGTTGTTACCATTGTGGTCAAATATGGCTTTGTTTACCAGAGATTAGTAAGCATACAGGTAATTTTTCAATCATATACTAGTATAACCTCTATACATATATATTGTTTACCATATATCAGTCATCAAAGCTTACTCTCTTGATTAAATGATTGAATAAGAATGCCAAACTTGTGTTTAAATGAGGTTAAAACAAGACTACACTAGACTCTTTCAAAGCAATTTAATCTGTGAATCAGTCTGTAAAAATATTGTGTCATGACTCCATCCCATCTTGGTTTTTGTGTTCAGATCTGTTTTTCGGCCACTAGACATGATAGACATGGTACAGGAATCGTACTTGGCAAGTTGATGAATCTTAGATATAGTTAACTTGGTTCACTAACAATAAGGTCACTTTGACCACATTTTCCACTTGAGTGACTCAGTTCAGTTATGCATTTAGGTGTATTTCTCAGCGACTTGACCATGTTGACATGGTACAGCAACAGTATTTTACTAGCGGAAAGAAAGATCTTGGGCAGTACAGCAGAGTTCACTGCTAATTAGGTGACTTTGACCTGTATTTTATACTTTTCTGACTTGGTTTATTTTCAGCCCATGTAAACAGTAAGAGGGGCACCCATTAGCTGATGACATGATTTCTAGTTGTCTCGCCTGTGACGAAGTGGCGAAAGCGAGACATGGGTACATGTATTATTTTCCGGCGGCGACGGTGGAGTTAGTTTTTTAAAAGCTCTATATCTCTGAAACTGTTAATGCTAGGATGACCAAATTTAGTGTGCATATAGTACGTGATATGAAATTATCGACTAACCACATGACATTGGTGTTGACCTACTTTGCATGGTTCAGTAACTTTACAAACTCCAGCGTCAAGTTTTTGCGTTTAGGTCAGTTTCTCAGTAACTATACATGATAGGACAACAATATTTGGTGTGCATATTTATTATTAGGAGTACATGTCAGTATGCCATATGTCTTATTTCCTTGACCTCTTTTTCACGGTCCATTGAACAGAGTCAAGTTTTCGTGTTTAGGTCTGTTTCTCAGTAACTATGTATGATAGATCAACAATATGTGGTATGCATATACATTATAGAGAGTTCATGTCAGTCTGCCATATGTCTAATGTCCTTGGCCTGATTTTCACGGTTCATTGAACAGGGTCAAGTTTTTGCGTTTAGGTGTGTTTCTCAGTAACTATACATGATAGGTCAACAATATTTGTATGCATATACATTATTAGGTGCACATATCAGTCTGCCGTATATCTTATTTCCTTGACCTCATTTTCACGGTCCATTGAACAAGGTCAAGTTTTCATGCTAAGGTCTGTCTTTCAGTCACTATATTCATGTTAAGAAAATAATACTGAACATTTAGATTAGAACATTATTGTGTCCACATTTTTATGGGTCAAAGCGGCTTATTCAGGCACGACATCTTAGTGTGTCCACACTTGTTTATATAATAACTACTATAATTGAAAAAATTTTATTTATAGTCTGAAATTCCTCTGACTCTGCACCCCTCCTTTGCTTTATTTGGATATTGATATGTCAGGGTCGATCCAAATCCAAATAAAGCAAAGGAGGGGTGCAGGGTCAGAGGAAATTCGGACTATTTCATTACAACAATGATAAAGTGAATATTCTAACACGACGTCCTTCAAACGCTTTGTGTACAAACCCATGGTAAAAAACTCATAATTCTATTGAAATTAAAGGTAACATAATAGATAAATGACCACTCGCTCGATAATGTCATAGATCTTTCGACCGCAGTTTTGGTAACGTCATAGACAAATTCATGACATATAATGGCGATTGCATTCGCAAGTATCTAGATGAATTCACTCCAAATAACCCCCATAACTGTCCTATTAGAATCAAAATAATTCCTGGGCGTCTAAATTTATCTTTGTTTTACCACGGGTTGGCCCTTTGTGCCAATATTTTACCACTAGCGCTCAGGGCAAAATAATCATCATAAATGGCCAACCCATGGTAAAACGACGATAAATTACGACGCTTAGGAATTATTTCTTAATGCAAACAATCATAGAGCAATGGTGCTTTTGAAGTCTTATGTTATTGATGTTATTTTATTCTCTTTTAACTGACAAAAATTCAAATGAAATCTGAACTTTTACAGGAATGAAAATAACCCACTTTTGCTACTCAGAACCACAAGCCGGAAAATCATATTGCGACTCAAAAATTGCACATATGAGGACAAAGATGAAGACACATGTTGCTGCTGGAAATAATATTACAACAGCATCAGATATGAAGATTGCTTTAGATTCTGGATCTGGTTGGTATATTAATCATATAATAATTGTTCTCTTAGGCTAACTGAACCAAACCAGAGAATAATAAATTTGTCTGTCCTGTCTTTTTTCCCTATAGAAATCCATCTGGGCTGACAGAAACAGTGTGTATGTCAGCCCAGATGACTGATGACCGACAGACTTTATGTAAAATTAACTTTTCCTTCCATCCTGTCTTTTCCAAAAGCATTAGTTTATCAGTTTCTGATTGGAACTTTTTATTTAAATGTGTAACTGCCTAAGAACTTTTAGTTGATTTGGGCCACCAAAAGTTTGTGCAGGGCCGACAAAATTTCAGTTTGCAAAATGTTTGCACTGACGTTGATGTACAGCATTTATTATCCCCTTGCCCAACAAAGTTGGGGAGGGGATATAGTGTTTTGCTGGTTTGTCAATCTGTTCGTCCCACTCGTGTTAAGATTTGCGTTAAACTCCAGATCTAAGATACTACATGCAGTACCTCAATGATATTTGGTCAGTAGATGCATCTTGCAGTGTAAATCAGATTCAACTGACCATTGCATCATTTTGACCTACATTTTCTGCTTGACTGACTGTGGTTAAGTTTTGTGTTAAGGTCCAGATCTAGGATACTACATTCAGTACCTCAATGATGTTTAGTCTGTAAGTAGTGCAGCGTCCACTGACCATTGCATCATTTTGACCTACATTTTCTGCATGACTGGCTCTTGTTGAGTTTTGTGTTAAGGTCCAGATCTAGGATACTACATGCAGTACCTCAATGATGTTTGGTCTGTAGATGTGTTCTGCAGAGTAGTGCAGCTTCCACTGACCCTTGCATTATTTTGACCTACATTTTCCGCATGACTTACTCTGGTTAAGTTTTGTGTTAAGGTCCAAATCTATGATAATACATGCAGTACCTCAGTGATATTTAGTCAGGGGATGAATCTTGCAGACTGTTTCAGCTTCCACTGACCGTTGCATAATTTTGACCTACATTTTCTGCATGACTGACTCTGGTAAAGTTTTGCGTTAAGGTCCAGATCTATGATAGTACAAGCCATACTTCACAGATATTTTCAGTCGATATTGCTTGAAAAGTAATACAGCTTTTTGTGAATTTCCTATACCGAATTAATGGGCGAGGGGATTAGCTGTCGTTTCCCACTGCTTCATCAGATATGGATGCATTTTTTTTCTTTGTATTCTTTATAAAATTTCCCATCCAAAATAAGATCTTAGATTTGATCTAGTGTTTATAGTTTCCGAGATATTAGGGTCAACCCCGAAATTTTCAACTTTTTATAAGCTCACTTGAACAAAGGCCATGTCATCATTACTTGGCATTTGTCGTCCTTCCGTCTGAATTTTCTCCTCTGAAACCACTGGGCTAAATGGAACCTAACTTGGCAGGAAGCATCTATGTAAGGTCCTTTATAAAATTCTTCATTTTGTCCTGATTTGACAACAAACATGGCTGCCATGGCAATTAATGTTTCTGATTGGCTGAAAAAAAAATCCTCTAATTCTATATTTTACAGGAAGCATCTGTGCAAGATCCTTAATAAAGTTTCCTTATTTCATTCTGATCTGTCAACAAACATGGCTGCCATGGACTATTCTTGTTTCTCATAGGCTGTTATAAAAAATAAATCTTCTCCTCTGAAACTGCATGGCCAAATGAACTGATATTTGACAGGAAGCATCTATGAGAGGTCCTTTACAAAGTTTCATCATTTTGTCCCGATTCTTCAACAAACATGGCCGCCATGGGCATTTTTTGTTTCTGATCGGCTGGAAGCATGTGTGTAAGGATTTTTTTAAAATGAAGCATTTTTTGGTCCCATCAGAATCAGACAACAAATATCACAACTAAGGACAATCTATAATTGTTTGTGCCATGTGGGCGATACAGGCTCAGCCTTTGGAACCTCTAGTCTTAAGTCCAATTTTAACTCACCCGGCTACTACTTTCAATGATACATATGTTCAATGATTTTTTCTTTGCTTTTTTAAAGGTGTTGCTGGATGTCAGGTATCCAATGTTCAGATAGATACATCAAAACAGAAATTCAAAACACACAAAATGAAGGGCATTACCAATTACAATGAGGTTGAAGTTACTGAGGATGGTCTTATTCTGAGAAAATCATATGGAATAGGAAAAGGACATTTGATTTCATATAATGACATTGATTCACTTGCTAATGGCAAACAAAAGGAACATGAATCTGGTTGTGTTGTGATAGAACCTTTTACCATACCAACTGTCTGTAAAGGGAAAATAAAAATGGCAAAAAACAATAGCCCAGAGACATCTAATGGAGCAGGCAATTTCATTATACCTTCTATCCCAAATACTTCAGCAACAGATACAATTTCAGAATTATTCTACTGCCCAGAGGTTGGATGTGTTAAAAAGTATGCAACATATAAAGGACTTGAAAACCATATACTATGTGGCAGACATTTATTTCAGTTGGAAAACAAATCTACTTATGACAAAATTAAAGAACAATGGGCCTCTCTTTGTAATGGTGTTGTAATAACTTGCAAGACTCTTTCTTCTTCAAACGGTAATGTTGAAAAGGTCCTAAATGCTGAGCCTATGGGATGGGCATTAAAGAAAGGAAAGAAAAATATCCGATTTAACGAGAAAGTGAAGGACTATTTATCAGGAAAGTTTATGGATGGTGAGAAAAGTGGAAAAAAGGCAATTCCAACAGAAGTTTCGGAAGAAATGAAAAATATGAGAGATGGGAATGGAAAAAGAGTATTTCAAATTGAAGAGTGGCTAAATGCAACACAGATAACATCTTTCTTTTCCAGATTAGCAAGCAAAGGAGTTTCTTTCCAAAAATCCACCAAACAGGAAGAAATTGATGATGATGACCTAGTGGCAGCTCTCACTGCTATAGATGAACAGGAATTGATGTCTAATTTAATTGATTAGTATTGACAGTCTCAAAAGAATTATAAGTACATTGTAATTAGGATATTTCATGACAATTTTATCAAAATATATTCATGTATATGCCCACAATTAATTGATTTGTTCATCATGTTCATATACCATCTATACATGTACATTTTTATCACTCCAGCTAACAAAAATGGGAAGTTGATATAGTGTTTTGTTAATTCATCTATTTGTATGTTAGGGTAAAAATATAGTTACATGTATATTATATATCCTAGGAACTGAAAGAATGATGTTTGACCAGTAAGTAGAATATGGACAATAACTAATGTTTGTTCCATTAATATATGTCTATCTGTCACAAAAGTGTCAGCTGTGTATCTCCTAAATTTCTCAATGGATCTTTACGTAACATTGTACAAGTAAGCACCGGCATAAGTCTTTGTTGTATGAACCATGATTGATTATGTAGGTCAAAGGTCAAGGTCACAAGGTCAAATCTTAGAATTTATGTATGGTATTTCATGTCCCCTCCATATCTTCTACATTTCTCGATGGATTTAAATGAAAGTTAGTACAGGTGTAAACCGTCATAAGATGAAGTGTCATAAACCATATCTGAATATATAGGTTAAAGATCATGGTCACAAGGTCAGATCTAAGAATTGTTGCATTGTATTTCATGCCCACTCTGTATCTTCTACATTTCTAGATGAATTTTAATGAAACTTGATACAAATGCACACCATCAAAGTGTCATGAACCATGTTCAGTTATGTAGATCAAAGGTCAAGGTTACAAGGAAAGATATTACATTTTTTGCAGTGTATTTCATGTCTGCTGCATTTCTCCTAAATTTCTAAATGGATGTTAATGAAACAAGTACAGGTGTAAAACAGCACAAGATGATGTGTCATGAACCATGTTTTATTACGTAGGTTATAGGTTAAGGTCAGGAGGTCAAGTCTTAGAATTTTTGCATTGTATTTCATGTCTGCTTTGTATCTCCTGCAATTCTCTGAAGTTGTATGTTGGAATGCTTTCATATTTTGCAGAATTATTGGTAATGATATACATGTAGATAACAATACAATCCCACCATTTTGATCTGACAAATTTTTTTAGGTGTTACGGGACTTTGATGATTTTTACCTATTATTACTTAGCAAGATCTTGGTAATACCATGCCTTTGAAATTGTTTCTTCATTTGTATATATGTTTGAATTTACTATGTTTATGATATTATGTACAATTGTTTGACATCAAAATAAAAACTCTTTATGAATTGAACATAACTCAATTGCCTTCAATAATAAACCCTTTAGAAATATTCCATTTGAACACACACTACAGTTCTTGGCGATTTTGTTTTTTCTGCCAATTTAAGAAGTCCACTTCTGCCTGTGGCCCCTACTTTACAGATTATGCAAAAAGCACTATAACCCTAGCGTTTTGGGGAGTTTGTAGACTACCTGGCCAAAAGCTATGTGAGCTTCTGGCATGGTAAAGCGTGTGTGCAAGTGTATGTAAACTTGACTTCAGTTACTCCTTCTCAATAACAATTGGGCCAATTTTGACACTTGGCAGGGAGCATCCCTACTAAGGTGAACACATTTTATTTTTATTCAAACCGTTGACCTTGATTAAGGTCACAGGAGTTCTCATAAACAGGAAGGTCCAGAATTATGAAACTTCAGATATAGCATCTGCACTGCAATTACTGCAGTACATTGTGTTGTAACCATGGAAAACATACTATATAAGGCTTGATGTGTTGTTCATATATTCTATTGCTAATTAAGTTACTGTTGAGTAATTGAGACAATAGTCATATATTTAAGAAGCTGGTTTTTTTCGTGCATAGACAATTTTTATGAAAATTTCTTTGCAATTTGTAAGTTGCTTTATATTCCATTACCATGGCAACCATGATTTATCAGATTTGATACAATGCTCAGATCATGTATTCACACAATTCTATTCTTTTGGTAATTTTTATTTTTTAAATGTTGCAGAAATGACCATTTACTTGCTTCACAAATGGTTGTTTTAGGGGGAAAATGAAAACTGCAATATACCTTTTGATTTATTTATTGTCGCCATGGCAACTGTAATTTGCTTACTTTGATATATTGGCATGTTAGTGGATCTAGGGTAGTTCTTTTGAAGACAACAAAATTGAATGCTCATATTTTGAGGGAAGTGATAATTTTTGCGCCTTGAAAAGCCTTATTTTTATCAAAAATTGAAAAATTGGAAAATGGTACGTTACTTAGGTTACTATTGCCATGGAAACCAAAAATTTTCCAGGTTTTATATATTTAGTATTCATTTGCCTAGAATAGCTCTATCATCACAAAGAAAAGAAAATTATCAGTTCTTTGTGAAAATGTCCATTTTCTTGTGTTAAAAAACAGTTAAATTACAAAAAATCATGAATAGCCGATATGGGTCGTTTATTGATGGTCGTTGCCATGACAATTATAAATTGTCAGGTATGATATATTGTGCATATGTTAACCATGGATGGCTCTTTTATCCCATATACATAGCAATGATTATCTTGGTTGGGAAAGTGACCATTTTATGGTTTGAAAATGTATTATTTTCATCAAATTTCAGAAATGTGCCATATATCAAATTTCTCCCTATTTTGAATGGGTATACCCACTTCACCTGTTTCAGTAATAACTTTCCTAGTATTGCATGTTTAAGATGAAATGTAGCATTATCCAATGTTTTAAGCTTTTTTAAATCCTGGTTTTTTCAATAACTTTTTATCTTAGCCCCAAACCATCCAAAACTATCTTTCATTTTATCAAGAAAACCAATAATTAGTTGAAAAATTAAAATTTGGTTGCTATGGCAACGGTAATTGTGCGAATTTAAAAATCATATTTAAAATCCTATATTGACTTGACAACAAAGTTGTAGACATAAAATGAAAGAAATCTGGAAAGGTGGACTTATCACCTATTGCATGATTCTTAGGTGAACCTGTACTTAAATAAAACATCACAGAAAAACCGGTCAGTTGTTCCAATAAAGCTGTATTTTAAGAAGTGATATATTGGGTGGAATATATTTGTGTGTGATGACACAAAGGAACACAAACAGACATTGAAATAGACCAACATCGTTAGATCTACACCTATTTCGGATCAGCGTCCATACACCATTCGTGACGTATATGACATCATATGCTTGATCTTCAGTTATCCTAAGATCATCTGAACTGTCAAAATTGCATAATGAAAATATCGGCTGTTCAAGTATAGGAATAAAATTTGGTAAGTATGTTATCCGTCCGTTTACAAATAGAAATTATCAAATAAAAACCGCTTTGCATATTTTGAAGCTTTCTGGTTCGTTCTCTATACTTCATTATTCACAAATGCTTGACATTGTGGCCTGTTACAGTTTTTGCAGAAAGCCTGGTAACATACAAGTGTTAAAGGAATGTAAAGTGTACTGAGAGTGAAAGAGAAAAAAAAGGAATATCCCTAAAATTGTTGTATATAAGGGTAATATTGAACGAATGTTGGTAAATATTGTCCATCGCATAATATAGACGCACTCATGAATATCCTCTTAAGCTTTATTTTATATTGCACGAGCTAGGTCGTGTAATTTATATCATCCGAAAGACAACATTCACCATATTTGTGCAATAACTCTTTCTATGAATGGCAAACTTTTAAAATGCTCAAAATACTCACTTTCGTAATCGATGACGTCATTATTTTTATATGATATTGCACTAATACAATATAATGAGGTTACTGTACGAATATTGTCCGAGCAGATTATTATATTATATTGTACGAGCTTTACAGTGCAGTTGATATTCTGCAGGGGAAATATTCGCTAATATTCGGGCAATTACATTTTATTGTATAGCAACACTCAGAGAAATACTGTAGAAGTACGAGGTTTACCGACTAAAAACACAATGTTATTGCTTAAGATCTACCTTACCATTTGTTGAATAAAACCAGCGTCTTCTTCATGAATACTTGAGTGTATAGTTGAAACATTTAACAAACAATAAAGGGCCAAGCCCTTACATATGTACAATATACTACTGGCTGAAATACGTATGCCTCGAGAATTTGCCAGATGATTTTTAAACTTTTACTATCCGAAAAAACTGGTACCACTACTAAAAATACGCGTACGTATGAGATTATTTTCATACAGATGTTTACGACTTCGTAAATCGATGTTGGAAATTTCTAAATCAATAAAGAGAACGAACAAAAAAGACAAATCTTAAATTTAAAACTTCAAAACCATCGCTGGTACACCTGCCTGATGTACCTGTCACAAGACTTCATGAGAAGGGCAAACTGGTACGAACGACAACTCTCTAAGGACAGGAATTCCCACTTGACAACATAATGGCGGCTACAACCTTAGTAGCGCAATAAAAGGCGTTGACAAAGCAAAACACATTCAGAATGTTAAACAAATATTCTAACCTAATATCAATTGCAGAAAACTGTGGATTTTAACAGATTGGTTAAGTATAATGCAGACGCCACTGTCTGAAAAGTGGATATTCTCATGAGACTGTACAATTTGGTTCGATTTCGGACCGGAAGCCAATTCTATCCGTATTAAAATAGATTTTCCAATCGCTAAACGTAACGGCAAATTGAAAGCAATAAAGATAAAACAATTATAGGTGGTTATGGTTTATAATAACAATCTATGATACCAAATTTAGTGCATAATATGCGCATTTCGATAAAGAATGTCTCAGTACGGAAATGTGCCATACAGAGGTCTTTTGCTTCGCCCTCCGAAAGGCCATTTCCTTTATCGTATTAATACGTATGAGTGTTATTGATAAGGCAGATTTTAATAAAACTTGAAATTTCCAAAATATTTTCTCCGATATTTTCCGCTTGGACACTTGATCCGAAAATACGTCCTTCCTTGTTACGTCCCTTGTCCTCTGGTTTACGTTCTGGGAAAAGCGAGCCTGCTGATGTTGGAAATTCAATGACAACCGTTGTACATTTGGGAAAAATGTAGATACCAACATAAATGTTCGAAATGCAATGGGCAACACTTAGCCCTTAGATGGACAAAGTAGTTTTGATCACAAGTCGGGAATGATGAGTTGTATAAATCAGGTAGCTTACCTACTGATGAATTCATAATTGAAAAACCTCTGTTTAATAACATGTGCCTGGACAAAGATACAGCTCTGGAGATAATTCAGGGTCTGAAATATGGTTTTAAACCTCAATATTTAGTGTCTGTATTACATATACTAGTATTTTAAACTGCGTTACTCGCCATTAGCGCTCATACTAAAAAAAAACCAACTTAATTTCTCTTAGTTCTGAGCTTATCTTTCCCTCAGAATAAATCAGTAAATGGTTTTAGTGACAAAGAATTTTGCTCAATTCGCTATGCAAGCACTAAATAAATGCGGGTCTTATGGTACAAAAACTGGGGAATCGGTCGTTATTGGCAAAGGGACGTGAAGTCCGTTTCCCGCCTGTAAGAAATTTTCCCTGGGGACTTTGATTAGTTAAGGTATATTTAAAAAATAAGTTATGGTAGCCCGTGGTTTGTTGGAGATTTTACCATGGATAGGCCTTATTTTTGCGAAAATTTTACTCTGAGAGTAGCGCATCGGAGCGAGGGGTAAAATTTGGGAAAAAGCCTATCCCGTGGTAAAATCGGACACAAACCACAGGCTGCCGTAAATTATTTCCATTTTAATATAGGAAAAATATACAAAAACGGACCTGATTTCATACTGCATCGGACGACGCTATTTCCGATAATATGACGTTTTTGTTTTGCACAAAATACATTGTGCAAAACTATCATTGATTTGTACTGGTCGTGGTTTATTGAGTATCTCACAACGGATTGTGCTTTATTTGAAAAAATATTCCTCAGTCTTACATTGGTGTAGCGTCATATCGCTCCAATAAATATATTTTACGTTATTTGGATGAATTTTTTAAAGACGAGGCAAATTCTGGGCAGTGCTTAGAACTACTTTATATATTCAAGTGTGTATATTAAATGAGTGAGCAGTCACCCTGGCACTTTTAATCCAGTTGATACTGACCTTTGAACAACCGGGGAAGCGGTGTTTAAATAGAGCCTAGCGACGATGGGGGGCCGGGCTCTTCGTTAACTCTGTCATATTTATGTAGAAAACATTTTGTCATATCTGTTACCAGAGGGGCACCAACTTGTCATTTAAAGCGGCGTTTTTATCATCTTGCCAGACCTCGTTAAGCTTATTCCTGTAGCCGATTTACTCTATATACATGTTTATTTATTTGTGTCACAACTGTAATCTGTTATTAAACAGACATTAAATTATAATGGATACACGTATTTAAACATTTACAATAAGTGATTTCTGGGTTCACAGCAAAATAGCAGCGTCGAACATTTGATTTATTTTACGTCGTTGATGCTTTTTGAACATTTTTATTTCCCAAAGACCCCGATAGGAGTGCGTTAAAATAATCGTTTGTACAACAAACCTATTATCAAAACAAAACGTTAGGAAAGAAATGACTACTAGTAACTCAATACAGAGTTTATCGATTAAACACGAAGCAAACTGGCGGCTGTTTACAATATACACACTACAATACATAGAGATTTTGTACTTTAATCAGATTGGTTCCAATTCAACACAGTCCAATTGATAACTGGGTTGCCGATATAGTATAAGGCAAAGTACCGACAGGTTACCAGTTCAAAAGAATACAAAATTGGAAATGAACTCACTTACATGTAAATGCAGAATGTCACTATGGGTATATTGTTAACAGGTACTCTGAAAATTGAAAGTATTTGGAATCAAACACACACTTGTACTAAATTATGTTTCTCTAAGCATACTTCAACATTGAAAAGCAGTATACTACTGAAACATGTACCTATTATGACATCATAAATGTTGCGAGTACATAACATCTCTGAATTGTTCATTCATCTGGCACTTCTTATAAATTTTGTACATGATACATAAATTGACACGTCTTGTTATAAAACAAACACACTGAAGTAACACGGATTTGTAGCGATGTAGTAAACACTAATAGAACTTGCAAAGGAACAAACTTTTAAAATGTGAAACTTTGAATTTGCACAAATAAACAAAGATGTTTTTTAAACAAAATACTGAAAATACAT
>JAOXYJ010382077.1:0-15380 GCA_028566555.1 Lithophaga nigra | reverse complement strand
GTTAGGGTTAGGTTATGTTAAGGGTTAGGGTTAGAGTTAGGGTTAGGTTTAGGGTTAGGGTTAGGGTTAGAGTTAGGGTTAGGGTTAGGTTTAGGGTTATGTTACGGTTAGGATTAGAGTTGGGGTAGGATTAGAGTTAGGGTTAGGTTTAGGGTAAGGGTTAGATTTAGGGTTAGCTTAGGGTTAGGGTTCGAGTTAGGGTTAGGGTTAGGATTAGGGTAAGGGTTACGTACGTTAGGGTTAGGGTTAGGGTTAGGAGTTAGGGTTAGGAGTAGGGTTAGAGTTAGAGTTAGGGTTAGGGTAAGGGTTAAGGTTAGGGTTAGTGTTAGGGTTACGGTTAGAGTTATGGTTAGGGTTAGGACTAGGGTTACGTTTAGGTTTAGGGTTAGGTTAGGGTTAGGGTTAGGGCTAGGTTAGGTTTAGGGTTAGGGTTAGAGTTTTTGTTAGGGTTAGGGTTAGGGTTAGAGTTAGCGTTAGGGTTAGGGTTAGGTTAGGGTTAGGGTTAGAGATAGGGTTAAGGTTAGGGTTAGAATTAGAGTTAGGGTTAGGGATGGGGTTAGAGTTAGGGTTAGGGTTAGGTTTAGGGTTAGGGTTAGGGTTAGGGTAAGGATTAGAGTTAGGGTTAGGGTTAGGTTTAGGGTTAAGTTAGGGTTAAGGTTAGGGTTAGAGTTGGGGTTAGGGTTAGGGTTAGGGTTAGGGTTCGAGTTAGGGTTAGGTTTAGGGTTAGGGTTAGGGTTAGGGTTGAATTAGGGTTAGGTGTTAGGGTAAGGGTTAGGTGTTAGGGTTAGGGTTAGGGTTAGGGCTAGGGGTTAGGGTTAGGATTAGGGTTAGAGTTAGAGTTAAGGTTAGGGTTAAAGTTAGGGTTACGTTAGGGTTAGGGTTAGTGTTAGTATTAGGGTTTGGTTAGAGTTAGGGTTAGGTGTTGGGGTTAGGGTTAGGGTTAGGGCTAGGGGTTAAGGTTAGAGTTAGGATTAGGGTTAGTTTAGGGTTAGGGTTAGGTTAGGGTTAGGGTTAGAGTTAGGACTAGGGTTAGGTTAGGGTTAGGGTTAGGGTTAGAGTTAGGGTAAGAGTTAGGGTTAGAGTTTGGGTTAGGGTTAGGGTTAGAGTTAAGGTTAGGGTAAGAGTTATGGTTAGGGTTTATTGTTAGTGTTAGGGTTAGGTTTAGGGTTAGGGTAAGGGTTAGAGTTAGTGTTAGGGTTAGGGTTAGGGCTACGGTAGGGCTACGTTGGGGTTAGGGTTGGGGTTAGGGTTAGGGTGAGAGTTAGGGTTAGGGTTAGGGTTAAGGTTAGGTCACGTGGTCTATGACATCACTTCCGGGGCATCTGCACGCACCTCCACCTGACAAATAATTTGCTTGTCCCTATATACTACTTATGTGCCTTTGAACTGAGGGCTACATGTTGGACAGGTACATGTCATCTCAACTTGACCTACCACCTGACCTTCATTTTTACGCTTCATCGACCTTGTTAATTTTCGTGATTAAGTCCGTTTCTGAGTAACAGGGAGTGGTAGGTTGCTGATATTTTGTATGTGCCTTCGTCCGGAAGTGTTCATTTCAGTTACCTGTCACCTGACCTTGAATATAAATGTTTAGTACAATGATAGTAAAGAAATTAAAACTCTAGGTAACAGTATTTAACGGGACTGAATTTTCGGTTTGGTGTATTGCCTTTCAGTGCCACCTATTAAGGGAACGCCCATTTAACTTGAAGGAGGGGATTATGGTTTTTTCCTAAAAATATTTTCTGATTCCAAATGTTGAAGAAAAAATTAATTTGATTCAAAAGGGAAAAAAAATATTCTGAAGCCCCATTTTAACAGTATAACTTCATATTCAAAATATATTTTGAAAAAAATTTTCCGGCGATTCGCGCCGGAAAATTAAAAAATCTATTTTTCACTTCGATTAAAAAAATTTTCTGTCCAAAAACAAAAACCATAGCCCCCTTTCAAGTTAAATGGTCGGTCCCTTACGTGACGATGCTTTTGAACCTTTTCTAGCAGATCATTATTTCCATACCCCCAAATCTCACAACCATAGAGCAATATAGGTTTAACCAGTTTATTAAAATGATCGAGCTGGCAAATTATAGATAAAATGTGCGTCCGACCCTTCTTTATAACCTCGTACATGGCTTTTGTTGCTTTTTCTGAAAGATGTTTTTACATGATTTAAAGGAACCAGTTCTTGAGAAACGGACACCTAAGTAAATTAAAATCTAACTATTTCAACCCCGTCATAATAAAAGCTAATATTTGTCGGCAATCTCCCTTTAGAAAATATCATAATTTTTGTTTTCTCAACATTTACCTTCAGTTTCCACACTTTACAATAATCACTCAATTTATCAAGTTGAGTTTGTAAATCTACTGCTGATTCAGCCATTAAGACAGTATCGTCAGCATATAGTAAAATAAAAAGTTTTATAAAAATATTCAATTTTGATTCTAATTCGTCCGAAATTGTTTTCAAACCTATAATATTCTCATTAGCAAAAAAAGACTCAAGATCATTCAAGAATAGAGAAAACAAGAAGGGTGACAGATTTTCACCTTGACGTAAACCTTTCTCACAAGGGAAATATTCAGATTTCCGACCATTATACGATAAACATGACTTTATGTTATTGTACATATTGAAAATAATGTTGTACATATAACCATTAATATTTGATAGTAACATTTTATACCACAAAGCTTCACGCATAACAGTATCGAACGCTTTCTCAAAATCGATGAAAGCGCAATATAGTTTTTTCTTTTTCTTTTTCAAAATTTCAAAAAAAGCATACAAAACAAACATACAATCTATTGTTGAGTATCCTTTTCTAAAACCACACTGGCTCTCACTCAAAAGCAAAACTTGATCAGAAAATTTGTTTAATCTTTCACATAAAATTGCAGTAAACAGTTTACCCATGCAGCTCACTATAGTAATTGGTCGAAAGTTTTTTGGATTATGTTTATCCCCTTTGTTTTTATAAAACGGTTTGATTGTTCCCAATATCCATGATTCTGGTACTTTTCCAGACTTAAAAATTAAATTAAATAGTTTCTCATAAATTTCTATAAATTTATCGGACGTTGCCTTTATATATTCATTAATTATTAAGTCATCTCCGCATGCTTTATCGTTTTTCAAGTTTTTGATGCAATTTAGAATTTCATCTCTAGAAATTTCACAATTAATTGTTTCATTTAAATAACTTATTTGAGTCTGATCTAATGTAAATATAGGAACATTATCTTCATTTTCTGATTCACTATCCAATGAATTAAGATTTTTGAAGAAATCAAACAATTTATCAAAAGAAATATTAGGTTGTCTCGAGTGATCCATCTGGTTTAAAATTTTCCAATATTCCTTCGTGTTATTTGATCGCATAGTACGAAGTTTTCTACACATATTTTTTCTGTAGGTTTTTATTGCTTTATCTAAAACTTTTTTATATTCTTTCTCAGATTTTTTAACTTGATTACGTAAATATGCGGATGGATAATTATTCAATCTCCGTTTAAGTTTCCTGTAATTTTGTCTCGCAAATTTGCAGTCAATGTTAAACCATGGTTTATTTGCCCTTGATTTTAGAGTGTTTGTGGTAGGATTCGGGGCGTACGTACCAAATGTAATTTTTGCAGCGTCTGTAAAAATCTCCCCCACATCAGAAACAAAAGAATTTATTTCTTCAGTACTTATACTGTCTTGATCTACGGATTTCAAATTTTCAACAAGTTTATTTACATTTACCATATTGTAAAAGTTTTACTTAAAAGATTTACTTAAATTTACTTAGAGTTTCAGTAATTGTTTTACTTATTCAGAATTATTTGCAAATTACTTACAATTACTAGCAATTATTTGGATTTGCTTGATTTTTGACAAACTTTCTTACTTACTTTTTACTTAATTCAAGTAATAAAAGTGTATTTTTAAGTAATGATAAGTAATAAAGGAGGAGGGTCAACTTCTAACTTATTTTGGTTAGGAAGGTCCTTCATATCAAATTTTTGAAAAATGCTATAAAATCGCTAAAAATTGACCAAAGGTCATCTTTCACAGACATTTCTTCGTAGAAAAATCCCAGTTATGGAATTTTTTGTATTGAGTTTTCTTTTATTAAAGTGTTGGCTATACATTACTTGATTTTTTGTCGAAATACTTGAAATTTAGAAATCGAGTGCTATGAGTGAAATAAATTTGAGTGCTAGCAAGTAATATTCAAACAAACAAACAAAAAACATATATATAACCACATAAAAACACTGTGGTCATATTTATTAATATGACAGCGCTGACATGATCGATATTTTAATCAAATTTTATTTGGTGTGTCGTGAAGAAATGCCGATAACATAATAATATTTCGGCATAGCATGCCGAATTTCCAACTATAAGTACATTTAACAGCTGGGAAATTCTTCTCAGCGTCAGATCATTTTTAAGCTATCATTTATAAATTTTATAATGTGTATTTGCATATTTAATTTCCTATTCTATAGACTTTTCAATTAAAACGGAAATGAAATAAATGAGAACGGACTGTTTCAAGACTGTGTTCCTGTTTATCCGTTTTAAAACACAAAAGTGTCCGTTGTTTTTCGTGAACAAAACTAATTAGCAACGACCAACTAAACGACAAACAATTGTCTAACAAATATTAAAAAAATTAATAAACTTACCGATTTTATTCAGTATAATAGGTTAAGCGTGAAATTAATCCCGTTGCGATTATTTTTATTTTGAAGTAAGAAGAGTTCGAAGATACTTAAATTAAAATACTTTAAGAAATACATAAACAGCTAATTCGATAAGTGTTTTATTTTGTACATCGAATTTCATTTTCACAAAATGAATAACAGTTTACGAACTGAACAATTTAAGAGCTGAATGTCTCACATGAACGACACTAAGTAATATCACAATGTGACTATAAAAAATAAAAATGAAAAATGGTAAAAAAAATTTCAAATTACATTGTATGTTGGAAATAAATATATTTTATAAGTTGAAATTCAACTGACTAAAGTATACTACAGTTTATGCATGTTAATCAAACATCACCCTGAGAGAAAGATGATACAATCGGTTATACACTGGGAAGTAAACCGTTTGAAGGTAAGCATCCCGCCAGCAATGTCACAGTCCTTAACCTTGACGTCAATAAAGTTGCCCAAAAACGTTCGTTATAGCAATTTTGAAGTCACAGTGAACTTTGTCTATGACGGTTCCTCTGCAGCAAATACAAAATGGCACCGCACTTAACTTGAAAAGGTTGCATACATTTATACAGATGACATATACATTAACATGTGCTGTAAATAAATTGTATGAATATACCCATCGCATTTGCTAAACTGCCTGCAGTTATTCGTCAAGTAATAGATTTAATATTGCATCATTTCTTCTTATTATTTTATTCTTAAACCAAAATAGCTTAATCACTCACATCAGTTGCAACATTTAAAACAATGGATCCTGTTGTCTTATAATTTTTGTTAAGCAATTGTCTTGAGTATGAAATACACTAAAACATTAAGGTTTCTGAACATGATGTGTTTCAATGTTCAAGTTAGGGCCATCGTTTGTCTTACACTTGATTTAACGTATGATGATTTCACAACAAAGTCAGAGAAGTCTGGAGAATTTAACGTGTTGCAACACGTTCACACAGTCAGAGAAGTCTGAAGAATTTAACGTATTCCTTGTACATGTTGATCAGTAATCACACTTGTAACCAGACATACAGGTATTTTTTAATGTCTTTATCTTGTTCTTGATCAACTTTAATGGAAGTAGCAGTTATTGCAATTTGCCAATGACAGGAAATCACTGACGGTAGATAATGCTAATTTCGTCTTGGTCCTCTAATATCCGGCTGGCAAAGGGAGGATCGGGAAGCCGACTGGGTAAAGTCGCTGACTTATAACCACAAGCCACCGATGTCGCGGTTCCGAATCCTGCTCTGCCGCTTCAGGTTTTAAGATCTTCAGACTCCAATCCAAGGTTGGAAGTTTGATAGGGTCAACCAGATAGTTAACCTGGCATTCCTCCCACAGTTAGTATTGTAGTCACTTGATAGCTGAAAATGGGGATAAACCACAACTATCTAACCCTAATTTCGAATATATTTGTGGCATTCATTTTATTCTGAAATTGCTTCCAATATAAAATTAAGTTTCAAATGTATTTTCTTCTGTTTTAAGTCCTTGTACTTTTATCTTCATAATTCTCTTTCAGTGTTGTCATCAACAGATAGTGACCAGTCTTTACGGAGTATGACATCGCTAAACTCCAACAATCCAATCCTAATTTCGGATATATTTGTGGCATTTATTTTACTCTTATGTGTGATTATTGAAATTTTCTTCCAATATAAAATTAATTAGTAAAAACATGATCTACTTTTTGATTTTTTATAATTGCAAATGTACTTCCATCTATTTGAAGTCCTTGTACTTTTTTCTATCACAATTGGTTTTCAGTGTTGTCATCAACAGATAGGAACCAGACTTTACGGAGTATGACATCATCCACGTCTGAATCTGGTGATACAATTCCGTGTTAATTGTTAAGTAGCTATTGTTATGACATCTTGATTCAATCTCATAGTCTGACATTTTAAGAATATTGTATTCAATTTAACAACTTGTATAAACCCTGAATTATGTTTTAAAAAGTTTTCTAATTGAAAAAAATATTTCATTTCCGTGCAGTGTTATTTGTTCTCACTTTTACTTTATTAATCCTATATGGTTGATTAACTTTTCAATTATTTTAAATGAGAAATACTTGTTTCTTGTTTTATTAATTTTCTGCAATTTGAATCCACATAGTTTTCTTTGTGTTATAAATTATGTTCTTTCTCAAGACATTTTTCTTCACTTTTTTGTATTTAAAAGGATCTCACGGGAACGTAAATTATTATCCTTTCATTACCAGAAATACATTATTGACACGAAAAGCTATTAAAAAGTATAAATTTTGCAACAATTTAAGATTGGCGTTAATACATAAATTTAATGATTTTGTTCAAAACGTAATTTTACTGTAGATGCAAGTCGTTAAAAAAAGAAAAAGACGTATTATTCATCGGACGCTTTCAAAAACCATCAGTGCTTTCAGATTCTCTTTGCATGCTTCTGGTCACTTGTGGATACCGTGGTCGCAGGTCCACTAAAAACTTATCAGGAGTTTTTAGATTCTCTTAAGCGTCTCCAAGTCGGCAGTAATCATTTCTGGTCATATCATTTAAAATTGATGACATGGTCAAATCCTCATCTTACTCATGGAAGTGTTTAATGTCCTACACCGACAACTGAATATCCTCGGTCGGACGATTGATAACTATCATTTTAACATGTTTTGATATTAATTCTATAGTTAACAGTCTGCTGGGGTAATTTGATTATAAATGTTTGAAAATATGTTGCAAGGAAGTTGTTTAATATGAAATTCTTTGCTGTTTAAGTCATAGTTTGGTATTGTTTCTCCTATTTTAATAATACTAAAGAAACTTATGATCTAATATGGAGGCATATATGTCGAATTGAAAACTCAAATTCACGATATTAGAGCAAAGTCTAATACATAACTTGCACTGCGGGTCTGAAATTTTCATATTCTGTTATAAAATAGATAGGATAAAACCTCGTTCCCCTCATTAACTCTTCATTTTTGAAATTGTGTCAGCTGAGCAATTCTGCACGAATTTTTACACATTGCTGTTGGTTGCCAAATAATTGATTGGACAAAAATAACTAACGGAATTTGTCTATATAATTTATTGAAATTAAGGAACATAAACCAGCCCCTTTTACCGCAAAACAGATAAAAATTACCACCGGAGAATAACATTTTTAATTTAAATTACTTTGTGTATACAAGACCTAACTTCACATATATTTTGGAAAAAATCTATTGTATATCTTTTCACGTCCTGGTCCACATCTCCAGGCAAAATAAGTGATGGAAATTTCCTTTGTAATCTTTTACGTGTATAATTGCAATAATTGTATATACCACAGTACATACCAAAAACAAGCACTGGAGCATAACACTTTCAATTTCAATTATTAATACGCATGCAAAAGCTAACTTGACTTAAATTTTGAAAAAAAAATCTATTGTGTATCTTTTCAATTCCTGATGCAACTTAAATTCATTGAGTTCGAGTAGTGACTTCATATTGCACGTTTAGATGTTAATTTGGCTTTACATTTCTTTGCAGATATACGATCAAACTCGGTTAACTGTGGACTAATATCAACCAAATCAGGTATGTGCATTTGCATTAAGCAATGTTTGGCAGGACCTTTTGCGCTTGCGGAGTTACAAGCAGGTCGTTTATGTGGAACTGGATGAAATATCTGAACTAGTGGTAAAGACAACTACAGAATAATTGAATACAACAATTCTGAAGCGGCCTTAAGAATATCCTCCAAGACAGCACGTAACCAATGAAACTACATATTTTGTTTTGTAAAAAATACATTATTAAATTAACAGTCTATAAGACAAGTGAATTGAAGTTCGAAAAAATTATTGGTCTCATTATTTACTAAAAATGAAAAAATCACTTGCGTTCAAAGTTGTCGCATTGTGACAAGTTGATCAAGTGACTCATTCTTGGTATTTAAACGACATGGTGGTAAGCCACCTCTTCTTTACTCATATACCTGGTACATTGTTATATGTATCCGCTAGTACATGTACAGTTCTCTTTGAAAGTTCTCTTATTAGTTAACACTGATATTAACTTTCCGTCTTAATATTCCTGGAGTGAAAACCACTACGTTTTAAGGGATATCATCTCACGAACTAGAGGCTCACCTGAGTCTGTACCGCTCATCTGGTTCTAAACTCACCAATTCCAAGAAGATCTTCAGGTGTACTTCCCATAGGGTCCAACGTTAAACAATTTTCCACGATGGTTGTCATCTTGGAATTCCAATTGACATCAAAGTAAAAGTTTGGTGAAAGACCTTCCACCGATTATTTATGGATATGGCCAGCTTCAACTGTTGTAGTCATTTCCAAGAAGATTTTCCCCAGGATCCAACGTTACACGGTAGGAGCCATCTTGGAAATCTGAACAGCAATGCACATTTATGGACATTTTTGGATTCAACTGTCTTAGTCATTTCTAAGAAGATCTTCAAGTGTAGCGATCTCCCATTGAACATTCATGTACATGCTTAGCTCCAACTGCCATAGTTCATTCCCAAGATCTTTAAGTGTATTTCCCAGAGGGTCCAATGTTAAACTATGTTCAATGGTGACACCCGCCTTGGAATTTTGATCGGCATCAAAAGCTTCGTTTTTGTAGAGGATCTTCCTAAAACATTTATGGACATGTTTAGCTTCAACTATCGTAGTCATTTCCAAAAAGAAAAACATTTCAAAGTGTAATTCCCATATTCTCCAATGTTTAAAGTTTTTTCAAAGGTGGCGGCCACATTGAAATTCAGATCAACATCAACAACACAGTTTTGGTAGAGGAGTTTCCAATTAACATTATGTAAATGTTTAGCTCCAACCATCGTAGTCATTTACAAGAAGAAGATCTTCAAGTGTATTTAGGGTCTTATGTCAAAAAATGTTCCACAGTGGCGGCCATCTTGGAATTCCAATCAGCATCAGAACAGTAAGAAGAAGATCTTGAAGTGTTTTCCCATAGAGTCCAATGTTAAACTCTTTCCCACGGTTGAAGCCGTCTTGGATCGCAGTTTGGCACCATGAACACTGTTTTGGTAAAGGACCTTCCAATGAACATTTATGGATATGTTTAGCTTCAACTGTCATAGTCATTTCCAAGAAGAAGATCTTCAATTGTATTTTCTATGGGGTCCAATGTTAAACATTTGTCCCTCGTAGGCGGCCATCTTGGATTTCTGATTGGCACCATAAACAGCATTTTGGTAAAGGACCTTCCAATGAACACTTATGGATATGCGTAACTTCAACTGTCATAGTCGTTTCCAAGAAGAGGATCTTCAAGTGTATTCCCCATAGGATTCAATTTTGAACTTTGTCCCGCGGTGGTAGCCATCTTTAATATCGAATTGGCACCATGAATACCATTTTGGAAAAGGACCTTCCAATGAACACTTATGGCATTTATGGATATGTTTAGCTTCACCTGTAATTGCCGTTTCCAAGAAGATGATCTTCAAGAGTATTTCCCTTAGGGTTCAATATTAAACTTTGTCCCGCGGTGGCAGCCATCTTAGATTTCGGATTGGTATCACGAACATAATTTTTGTAGAGGATATGCCAATGATCATTTACACCATAAAACAAATCCATCGACTGCGTATTTTTTGACAAAAAAAAATCTTTGAAATTTCTGCCAATCGAAACACATTATTGACTCTGGCGGCCATGTTGAATATCTGATCCGAACGAAGAACATTATTTTAATAAAGAACTTACCAATGCTCCTTCATACCAAGTTTAGTTCCATTTAGCGTAGTGATTTCTGAGAAAAAGATTGAAATGTGAAAAGGCAATGCCGGATGGACGACGATGACGACGGACGTGAAATGATGGAAATGACTCACATGGTCCTTCGGACCAGGTGAGCTAAAAACAAAGTTATTGACTTTCTCGCACCTGGACTCTCAAATTTCCTCAACTTGTACCATATACTTCAGGAAGCCCCCTTCAAGTTCAAAAACCTTTCATACTTAAATCTTCCAAATCTGTTTAGACTTTCACCTTCAGAGTGCCTAGGATAAAATTGACAATATTAAGTAAGTCATTTCTATGTACAATCTTTCAAAAGAGTATGAAACAAGGAAACAAGTCAAACATATGAACTGGTACAGTAAATATAGGTTCTCATTCCGCCTCCCATGGATTACAATATTTCTCCACTTCAATTTCCCATATGTTCATTCGGGGTCCTCTTCCTAAACTGTCATTTTGATACTATTGGAATTCAAAGGTGGCTCCCACTGTTGAAAAAAAAATTAAACATTCTTCTTTGAAATGACTAAAACTGATCAGTTTAGAACCAGGTAGCGATGCAGGCTCAGATGAGTCTTTAGTATTATGCACATTTTGACCTTTCTCGACCGAGTGGAGAACAATATAACTTAACACTAGTGGCTAAAATTTCTTTGTACTGATACCCTATGGTTTCATCGCTATTCTGGGCTTGTCATTCAAAGAAAAAACAATTACATGTATAACGTCACATCAGTGTTAACATCATTGGTAAAATGCCATTATTAAAAGTTCATACAGAAGCTTTACCGACAAATTGTGCTTTTAAATTATAGAAGAAATAAATTTTCCTCCACCTACCGGTGAATTACGATATTCCTCCACTTTTGATGATTAAATTTAAATTTAACGAGCTCTCAAAGGTTCGTGTTAAAATTTCAAATTTCAAGTGAATTTCCCATAGGATGCAATGTCAAACTATGTTCCACGGTGGCGGTCATCTTGGAATTCCAATCAGCATCAAAACAAAATTTTCGTAAAAGACCTTCCAATGAACATTTACGGATATGTTTAGTTTCAACTGTCATTATTATGTCCGAGAAGAAGATCTTCAAGCGCATTTCTCATAGCGTTAAATGTTAAACTCTGTCCCACAGTGGCATTCATCATGGATTTTGGAATGGCACCAAGAACAAAATTTGGGTACAGAACCTTCCAATGAACAATTATTAATATGTTTAGCTTCAACTGTCATAGTCGTTTCCAAGAAGGTATTTCCATTAGTGACCAATATTAAACTTTGTCCCGTAGTTGCAGCCATCTTGCATATCGTATTGACACCACGAACATAACTTTGGAAAAGGATCTTCCAATGGAAATTTATGTATATGTTAAGCTTCAACTGTCATAGTCGTTTCCAAGAAGAACATCTTCAATGGTATTTCCAATATTGTCCAATGTTAAACTTTGTCCATCGGCGGCAGCCATCTTGGATTTTAGATTGATACCATGAAGACAATTTCGGTAAATGACCTTGCAATGAACATTTATGGATATGTTTAGCTTCAACTTTCATAGTTATTTCGAAGAAGATCTTCTTCAAGTGTATTTCCCATAGGGTCCAATGTTAAACTCTTGCGGTGCTGACCATAATGTATTTCGGATCGACACCATGACCATAATTTTGGTAGAGGACATGCCAAAGATCATCCACACCATAAAATAATTCTACCGGTTGTGTAGTTTCCGACAAGAAGATCTTTGAAATTTCAGTCAATGAAAACACATTATTGGCCCTGGCGGCCATGTTAAATATCCGATTCAAACGAAGAATACATATTATATGGAGAACTTCCTGCCAAGTTTTGGTTGTATTTGGACCAGTGGTTTCCGAGAAGATTGAAATATGAAAAGTTTACGCCGGATGGACGACGACGATGACGGACGCCAAGTGGTGTCAATAGCTCACCTGGTACTTTAGGCCAAGTGAGCTAAAATGAAAAATAATAAAATAGATAAGTATCGTGGACAAATAGGTCTCATAAAGAACAGAATTTTGAAAATAAATAGAACATCTGACTTAGGCGATTTTTCTGAATTGCTAATTGTCACATTTCCGTCAACAGTGAAATTTAACAACAGAAATAGTATTCTCCAACTAATTATGGGAATGCGATTATTAGTACAATTCAAAGCTTTTAATAATTAAGAAACGAAGTTGTCAAACCCGAACTCAAATTATCTCCGTCATGAACTAATGTATAATAATTCATCAATTCAAGAATTTCAGTAATAACTAATCGAATAACGTTTATTTGTAAAAAAATCAGAGAAATATTCCAGTGTTTAATCTGTACATTTGTTACAAATCAGCAATTTAGAGACATTTTCACCTTCCCCTAACAACAAATGAAGATGTGTATTATTTCATCTACTATTTACTCGAGTAACCATCCTTGGTACTGCAGAAGGTTCTATTATTGGCTGTTGTTTGGAATGAACGGTTTTTAATAAATTGAAAATCCCTGTTTAAAGATTTTATACAAAGGCTTCAAATTATGAAAAGTTTAGAGGTGACTTAAGGATTAATTTATACCCAAACCGTAAATGAGCCTATATACTGCTAGAGGTATTTCTTTGATTTCAATTTTTACTGACTACAGTTCTAGTATATAATGTTGAAATGTTTGACAGTGTTAATGCAAACCCATCGTCGCAAAATAATGAAATTGGTATAAGATGTAAACAAAATAGAAGTTTAAATTTACATATTTTATAATACAATCAAAATACAATGAAGTAAAACATGGAAAAAGTTGTCAGAATTAAACTTTTTATAAATTCAAGATGGTAACTGCAAAAACTTTAAAGGCATTCAATTTTAAGCAAGCAGTAAACATTGCCCCATATAAATAATAATCCGCTGTTAGAATCGAGCAATATTTTATCAATAATGCTACTGGTGAAGTTGTATGCACCTGTTTTTTTTTAAATTTAAAATTATTAAAAAATATAAAAAAATTTGGAAAGTAAGGAGTATCAGATAAGTCCGTCTCAAATATAACACATATGTTTTAGTGCTTCAATATATCTGTTTCGTCAGACATACTCTAGGTCCTTAATTTATGACGAATTATATGGGAAAACTCTTTTAAAATTTTAAAGTTTGGGGGGAATCTTAAAGTCCTGGAAAAGATATTGCCGACAGCATAAACTTTAAATTGAGACCAAGAAAAATTTGTATCCGCGATCTATAGCTTAGTGGATAAACTTTAAGGTATTCGGTACAAATCATACGGAAGACGTTATGAAAATAAAACTCTATAAGCGAGATGACTACGATTTCCCTATAGTAAACTTTCCTTTTCTGAGCGTCGCCGGTGTATGAAGCCTACATTTCACAGTTGATCCGCTATTCTGTGGTTTGTATCTAATGCAGAAACTTTCTAGATGGAGAGTGATTACTGTCACAAAAGCTACGCACACAAATTAATGTCATGACTTCGAAAATTTTATGGTCGACATTACGAGTTGTTGAACCATTACGGATTGGCCATGTCATGGATGGTTAGGGACATGTTGCCTGTATCCTAGTCGTGACCCGTTCTCCCTAACTGTTTTTGCCCTGTTACTGGCTTTACACCCAGGGCAATAGGACGGGTGGCTCATATGTAGCAGGCGTTAAAGAACCCTTTGGCAACAACTCTTCGGATGGGTCCATAGGAGACCTGTTGTAAGGCTAAATTTCTGACCCTACCAATACTCCCTCATTCTCCAGTGGCAATCAAAATTACCCGCCCTTCTCCCGGTCGACCCACTTTTCAGATCCTACAAATTGATATATTGTTAACTTGTTCTCGTCCTGAATATGCAAGAAAAATCTGCCGTTGGACGTTAAACAAGAATCAATCAATCAAACATGTCCACTGACAACTTGCCACGTTCGGAAACAAGTCAGAACCACTACAATTGCAGATAACACGACTGTATTCGATTGATAAGATCTAAAACAGAATAAACATATCTCCAGTAACTTGAGATACAGATAATCCAGATCTATTAACCTATTTGTGATTGCGATCGTTAAACTTCTGAAGTGCTGATTTTAGTTCTTCTTCCTAGTAACCTTATAGGAGTAGGTTTATTGTTAATAGTATACACCTGGAAGTGAAGTCCTCATTAATAGAACACGTTCTAGCACAACGTATCAATTGAAATACATAAACGCTGTAGGCAGGCGCCGAGGATGTGTTACTACTCATGAGATGGTAAGTTGATAATAGGAAAAGTGAAATTATCACGTTTGTCATCGGTCTAAGTGTTCTGTCGTCCATCTATGTCAATTTCAAGGAAAAGATCCAGATATGAAGCCGACCTTCTAGTTTCTATAGTATATTTATTCTCAAGCTCACTAGTATAAGTAACTATTTACTAAAATGAGCGTTGTTGTAAAAGGGCATCATCAAAACATCTGACCGCGAAATTAAAGGATGTTTTTTTTTCTTTCTGTCTTTTACATAAAACCCTACGGGATACCTAAGGATCCATATGTTTTGATTACCCTGCTTCAAATTCAATTTCAATTGATGATTGACGAAATCAAAAGAAGCAAATTAATAAATTATGTATCATCAGCTGTGCTTGAATCCAAATGTTTGAAACTCAAACCTTAAAGAGCAATAAATAAAAAACAACTTAACGTAAAGCCAAATCCAGCTAAGGATACTTCTGCATGAGGGTGATACACCTACAGCTTTAGTATTATTTACAAAATGTTACTCAATGGAAATTTTAAAATGTATCAGTTATGTCGGGGCCAGTACTATTGTTTTCTCAACTTTTGTACACACCCTTTTTAAGGAAATATATAGTGGAATTATTAATTGCGCATCCTGACAAAAATTTTCCTCATTTCTTCGGTACTGCATGT
>JAOXYJ010380971.1:0-15384 GCA_028566555.1 Lithophaga nigra | reverse complement strand
CATATCAAACTCTGGAAGGATTTAAAATTACCGTTAAATCAATTGTCGCATGTATCAAATATATGTTGAATTTGGGCCCACCTTTCATTTTGTCAGAGGTTTTCAATCAGGATGTGTTAGAACAGCATTTTGGCCATCACAGAGGACAATGTGGATCAAACACAAACCCAACTTTGGCTGCCATGGATAATAATATGACACAATTAAGAGTAATTGGGTCGCAAGCAGTTGCTGGAACCTCTGGTAATACAACACCAGCTAACAGGGAGAGAACCATAGACCACACTCCTTTACTAAAACGACCAAGAAATTAACTTATCTGTGTATTTGCATGCCAGTAATTATGCCATTCATTTTGTTACAGTTATTTTGTCAGTGTCAGTGTATGTAGTAGGGGCATCTTTCATGGAAAGGGATAAAAAAATTTAAAAAATTTATTGTCCAGTGGGAACGTCTCCACATGTCTTAAATATGTGATATTAACCATGGGTGAGAAATGGACCTACATGTATCACAAAACTTAAAAATCACTGAGTGTAAAATTGAGACGAAATTAGCATTACAATACATATTTGATCATGTTGATTTATTTGTTTATTTATTGTTCTATTTTTTGGGGGGAAAGGCGGCTCTTGTATTCAATATGCTGGTACATGTATAAGGTAATTATTTTTTGTGTAATTCAGTTGATGTGTCCAACATATTTTGGTTTTTGTAAGTTACTGTTCAGCAGCAGGTTATTTTTGTAGTAGGAAAGCTGTACAACTGAAGGGGGCCTGGATAGCCGAGTGGTTATGATGGCTGACTGATGACCACACTGCTGTCACGAGTTAAAGTCCTGCTCACCCGGCCATGTGTACACAATCCAAGACACCTGCCAAAGGCCAGGGTTTAAACAGGTTAATTAACCATTTTATGTATTAATTATGGTCTCAATACACTTACCGAAGGCCAGGTTAGCTGTCCTGGTTTTCTCAGTAAGCTCTGGTAGTCACTATATGTAACAGAAAAATTACTGAAAATGATGCAAGTTCAAGTCCTGTTTTCTGGATTCATGTGTCAAGGTCGGGTTTCACCAGATCAGCTGAACAGCTGTCCGAGCTTCCTTCTAATGAATCTCATCTGGTAGTCACAATATGCATGTAGCTGAAAAACTGCTGAAAGTGATGATCACTATCTTCATTCCAACAGAGTTAGGAGTTATAATGTACCAATATACATGTAACTAGCTATATGTATAATTTTTTGTATATACATGTATATATAGAACAGGTCATATAAATGTATTAGCTATTTATAAGTAGCTTGTCCAGATGATCATAATATGTAGTAGGTGATGATCACGATATGTAACAAGGAACAGTCATGAACTCTGCCATATATTTTGTGCCTGTTCTAGCCAGGCTCTGTATTTTCATTATATTCATATTTTTTTATGTGATAATTAGGATTATTAGTGTTGCTGGCTTGGTATTGTTTTCTTGTATTGTAGCGGATTTCCCACTTTTTTTCAAATCTGAATTTGGGAAACAAACATCTGCATGTAATAATTACATGAACACATTTCAAAATTTATCAGTTAATTTTTTTCTTTAAAAAATACTTCATAAAGATAATATAAGTTTGCAGCTGCAATAATACATGCACATGTATTCATAATATGTTCATCATGTTAAGTAAAAATTTTTATACAAACATACAGACAGAACTATGTGTTTTTGCTTTTGTTTTTCAAAACTGTTCGTAGAGATTTTTCTGCTTTATTTGGTGCATTATCTTTTTCAAATTTTGCCTTCACAAATCTGACAACTGCAAATGATCTCACTGTTAAAAATATTTCAGTTATCATTTCTAAAACAAACATTTTCATGTCATCTTCCACTTCTTTACACAAACTATCCCAATAATAATGCACCATGAAGGATGAAAGGATGTGTTCAGTCAACACCTTTTTCATCAGCGAATCTGATGACAAAGATTTCATATTTATGTGCTTTCGCATCACTTTTTCCATTTCACAGACAAGTAGATAAAAATCATCTGCAGGGTAAATAAGTCCACCACGATTAATTTTATCAATCCAGTCAGAATGTTTTACCACATACTGTTTTGGTGCAGACTTATTGTTCTTCATTAGAACCTTTAACAAGGAAACCGCTTTTTTGTACTTTTCCATATTTTTATATCGACAGCACTTTTTCTTAATAGCAAAGAGAACAAAACCAGCTACTAAATAGAGTACCTTTTGGTCATTGTCACTAAGTATTTCTTCCGTGACGTCTTCTTCTTCCACTGTAGGTTTAATATGGAAGATAGATTTCATAACCTCCGATGAAAGTTGTCGAATAAAACAAGCCAGAAATAAAGGCAAATGTTGTATCTGAACTTCACTGAGAAAATTTTTATCCACAATGATTTTTTTGACTGATGCAGAAAATTTAGGGTCACATCTTATTGTATCAATACCTTTAAATAAAGTCTCCCTTACACTACCTTTCACTAAAGTTTTTATTGATGTTGCTTTTTGGAATTCAAATTGAAACCGAGTTTTAATGACATCTGCCAGTTCCATATTGATTTCTTCTAATTTTTCCTGTATACATATTGCAATACTGATGATTTTTGCACCAAATACAGATCTACCAATATTGAAATGCTGATTCTTGATCATTTGCTGCAAAGTCATGTTTAAAACAGCTGAGAAACTACTCCATACTTGGTGTGTTGAAATATCTGTATCTGAAATAAATTTTAATAGCATTTAATTGACAGTAGAATTTCTTGGTAATAGAAAAAAATTGAGTGAAAAATAGATCTATACAAAACAGTTGTTACTTGTACTAAATAAAGCGTATATTTTTCATGTACATTGTACATCGATTTACATACATGTACATGTAAGCACAAAATTTTTTTGCATCAGTAGACTTGTACATTGTGCATGTAAATTCATTCTTTCTTATACTGTTTTTATTGTTATTTTATATTTTGGAAGTTTTATAAGTAACATGACAAAATAAAATGTTACATATTATTTATCTTTTGGTTTGTTGCAAAGTGCAAATAATATATGACAACAAAAATGGATAGAACAACACAGACCAGTTTGTAAGCTCAAACATGTAAAAAGGAAAATCCAAGGTCTGTATTTTGTCATAACAGGTATATCAGTACTGTTGCACATTACTAAATTAAAATTTTATTCCAGTATTGTCTCCTAGCAATGTTTTTTTTTAAATGTAGTACGTACTTGTATATTTTTTTGTTTTTTTACAATATTGGAATTCTTAGTTTGCACAGCACTAGTAGATCTGTGATCACCAAATTACACAGGGTCCCTAGACAATTTTACTAATAACTGCCCGTTAACACTTATGATCACCAGTGCTCAACACTAGGGTTGTCAGTTAGTTTTACTCTTAGTGAGATGTGCTCAACTTTGTCCTACATTTAAACTGGCAAGGGTTGTCAATTTCCTGTCGAAAATGATGGTCTTACATGTACATGTACCAGACACTGCAGCTTCCTCGCCTCCAATTAGGAGGCTACAATACAGTTGAAAAATTGCTGTACATGTATGTGGCATAAAAACATCATTCAATCAATCAACCCATTACATCTTCATTCCAGCCCCATCCCGTATTAGCTATTAATGCCTATAAACTTTATTAAGTAAATATTTTTAATATTTCATAAGAAAACTACCTTGAGTTTCTTCATTGAGCTTTTCTTGTGGAGTATCCCTTGGTTTCTGCTGACTCTCGTGTACATATGTTCGTGTCTTAGACGCCCAGATATGGTATAGTATTCTTTCTCACTGTAATGGCATTTGTAGACTGTCCTTTTTTGACTGATTTTCGTGTCCTTGAATTCACTTTTTCTTAAGCTTCTGATTCTGAATCCGACAAAACGCTTCCAATTGCGCTTTCATTTTCCTTAGAAGTTGGTAAGTCTTCACACTAGGCATAATATCGTCAACATGCAATGCGATATCAAAATCAAAGTCCTCAAATGAAATAAAATCGTCTGGAACGGCCTTTTTCGTACGACTTCTTGACTTTCTTTCTTCGATGTACGACCTTGACTTTCTACTTTTATTACGATTCTAACATTCTGTCGTGGAGAGCGATTTCAAGGGAAGTAACTAGTTCAAATTATATTATGCATCAGTCATCGCAGCGGGGTATCAATTAACACATCTCCCGAGGCAAACATAATACAGATAATTACTTTTGATGTCCATTGTGTTTCTATTTCCTCTGTTTTTATAGTTCCCTGGTGTGATTAAGTTGCCCATTTCCAGCTGATAAAAAGTTTTAACGATAGGTTCACATTTCGGAAATTCTCGTATCCAAACATCCGGGTACTTGCTGCTCGAGTTATCGATCTTCCTTGGTTACGCCCGTTTCCGTTTTAGCCCTAGGTGAAACATTATCGATCTGAGAGTACAGCAGGGGTGCGTTTTTTTAATCAAAATCAAAATCCGGATTTCACAATCATAATCATGATTCAATGAATAAAGAAACGATATGATTTTTTTATTATTGATTCTTTCATATTTTCAATATGGAGTCAAACCATGTCGCATTGAGTATAGCTACTGCTTGTGAATTTTTTAGCATTCAAAGATCACATCAAATGAAAATTCATGAGATCTTAGAAAATGATAGTCCAGAAGTTTTACTGCCAATAATTAACGCTCAGAATGAGACCAGAGAAGATGCTACAAGATGCAAAGGCTACGTTGAATATGTTGTTAGTAGCTATAGCCTTGATGAATTCAGACAACATTTTCGCACTACCCGATCGTCATTTGAAATAATTTTAACACAATTAGGAAATTTACCAGAATTTGCGGAAACAAAACGAGGACGTCCATCAATAAGTCTCGAGAAAAAACTTTTAGTAACATTATGGTATCTTGGAAATCTTGAGTCTATGCGCTCCATTGCTGATAGATTTGACATTACAAAGTCAAGTGTCTATCTATGTACAAGAAAGATTTGCAAAGCAGTTGTGAAACATTTTGCACAGAAATTTATCGTATGGCCCACACAGTCCCGTAGAATTTACGAGAAAACAGTCAATGGGTTTCAGGATGGCATTTCAATGCCGGGATGTATCGGATGTATCGATTCCACACATATTGCTATTAAAGCACCACGTACGCAAGAAGCTGCCTATGTTAACAGAAAGGGCTATCATTCCATCATTTTACAGTGTGTCTGCAATCACCAAAGACGATTTACTGATGTTTTTTGTGGCTGTGCTGGTAGTTGCCATGATGCCACTGTATTAAGAAGCTCCCCTATTTACAATGAAATTTGTCAAAACAGTATTAAATATTTTCCGAATCACAATTATATCCTCGGGGACCAAGCTTATCCGCTTGAAGAATGGCTTTTGAAAAAATTTCAGGACACCGGTAAACTGTCAAATGACCAAATACGTTTCAATAAATTGCTATCGTCCAAACGTCAGTTTATTGAACAAGCATTTGGCATCTTAAAAGGGCGGTTCAGAAAACTTAAGTTCATGGACATTGACCTAACGGAAGATATTCCTGAAATTGTTGTTGCCACTACAACCTTTCATAACATTTGTATTGACAATGAAGAGGAGCTCAACTTCTATTTAGAATTTGATGAAGGTGATGTAGGTGAACAGTTAAATATTCAACAAGACAGACATCAGAATTTGTCAGCAACTGACAGGAGAAACCATGTAATGAGGACCATTATTGGAGATAACTGACTCGCAGCAGAACTATATAAAACTTTAGTGGTTATTGTTTAATCCACTTGATTTCTGAAGATCGAGTTTCCCTGTTTAGGAAATAAATCCTGTATTTATGTTTACTCCTTTATTTCATCCTTACAAATTTTACCATTTGTCATTTTCTGGCATTTCAAACCATCATAGTTGCCAGTGTTACTGGTGAAGTCTCTGTATTCAACTCATTCTACTGGGAGAGTAGTGATTGATTTTCTTGCATTGGTAACGTGATGTTTTCATCAACCCATTTTGCTTCCTCAACTAGCTTTCAGTTATTGCGAGCATTCATCTAAGTATGCTTCGCTTTCGTGTTCTGTGTTTTATTGTTGAGTTTTATATTAGATGAGTTGGGGGTAATGTGGGCTGATTATCCCCGCACTTTCTAAAGAAGTTCGGGGATAATGTTATTGGCTCCGTCTGTCCGTCCGTCACACTTTTCTTGTGACGCGAACTCCTACATTTTTGGATTGAGGAATTTAATTTTATTGTAGAATTGTTGCATATAGTCTGTAGATGCGCAATTAACTTCCGGAATTTTGATATTGGTCCGGATAAAAAACAAGAGGCCCAAAAGGTGTCGAATTTTTGCATCTTTCATGTGACACAAACTCCTTCTACATTTTTGGTCATAAGGTTTTAATTTTGTCGTAGAATTGTTCCATATAATAGTGTGTAGATGTGCAATAAGCTTTTTGGAATTTTGATTCTGGTTCCAACTTTGGTAAATTTCCTGAAAATGTCAAAGACTAATAACTTTTGAAATTTTAGCATACAATCATGTATTTTTGCAATTTTTTGGTACAAGACATAATCCTGAACACTAAGAATAAAATTGGGCTCCGCAAAGCGTAGCAGGATACGACTGCATCAGGGGTTTATTTGGGCAAGTGTTAACATAAAGTAAGTGTGGACATAGTTAGTTGCTGGACACTACACATAGGTTAAGTAAAGACGAATCCAAACATAAAACTCCGATGAAGAATAAAAAATCTAATTCTGAAATGGGTGGGGCCACAAATTCCCAATTCCATAAGAATACTCCTTTTGTGCCAGGGAACATTGTGTTAAAATCTTATCTAGAACAAAAGTTATTCAAGAAAAACTATATGTGCACGGACGCCGACTGCGCCATACCATAATACGACCGCAAAAATTTTTGCGGTCGTATAAAAAATTTGGTTCCAGTTTTGGTAAATTTTCTGAAACTCTCAAAGACATGGTATTTTTGGGAATTATACCTAGCAACGATACTTTTTGAATACGTTTAAGTATAATCAATCATTATTGATTATTGGATTGCCAAAATTTTGATTCCAATTTTGGTAAATTTCCTTAAACTCTAAAAGACCAGTTATTTTTTTGGAATTCTACGTGTACCTAGCAACAATACTCTTTGAATACGTTTTAGTGAAATAAATAATTTTCAGTCAGTGGATTTAAAAAAATTTTGCTTCCAATTTTGGTAAATTTTCTGAAATTCTCAAAGACATGGTATTTTTTAGAATTCTGCCTAGTTACAATATTTTTTAATACGTTTTAGTATAATCAGTTATTTTCAATAATTGGATTGCCAAAAGTTTTGATTCAAATTTTGGTAAATATCCTTGAACTCTAAAAGACCAGTTATTTTTTGGAATTCTACCTAGCAACCATACTCTTTGAATTCTTTTTAGTGAAATTAGTCATTTTCAGTAAATTGAATTTTCAAAAATTGTCTATGTTGTAATTAACAGTGCATTTGGCACTTTCTGCATTGTTTCATTGTTACCTCTTGAGTGTTAGTGTATCCTTGAAATTATACAAGAATTGGTATTCCCCTCTCTAGCTACTGCGAGATAATAGATAGATTTGAACTTGGAATACATAGAATACAAAAATAAGATATGAACTAGAGGCTCCAATGACCTGGTGTTGCTCAACTTTGTCTAGATCTTCATCTTAGGGTGAAACTAACAATGATTATTGTCAAGTTTAGTTTCATTTTGTCTGGCAGTTTCAGAGGAGAAGATTTTTGTAAATAACCGACAATGTACAAATCTGCCAAAAATGCGTCATTATAACCCCTGTAGGAGTCTTGCTGAAAATTTTTTGCTGTTCAAACTTTCAGTCTATAATACTATAAGAGATATTTGTTAACAAGAGTTGACACACGAAAATTTCTCACTTGCAATAATGTTGGACCTATTAAAAAGGCAATGGAATCTCATCACTGGAGCGTGAAATTGAGGTCAAGGTCATATGACATATGCCATATGGACAATCCGTTAAATTAGCTTTGAGTTTCGATGACCTGAAGATCTTGCACGTATACTGGCCTCTCACTGATACTGCCGATTTCTACTGAAATACACGATAATTTTTTACCAAACCCTTCCGGAAGTTTTGAGTTTGATTTTTCTTCCGTATTGTGACAGTATTTTACCAGCAGACTAGGCTCCTTGAGCTAGCCGGCTATTTAGCGGCGAGCACTCCTAGACCCATCTTTCTAAATTACGTATTGTCCCATTATTTTCTCCTTCAAGATAGTGGTCTTGTAGTTAATAGTCTATCTGTGTTGGGTTTTATTCGTATGTTTATTACACTATAGGGAAGTGGGATAGAGAAGGGGAGGTTTGGGTACCCAAAAACCAGTTTAATCTTACCGCTAGCTATTGTAAGTGCCGATACCAAGTCCGGCTATCCCGAGTTCCTATCGTTATTTGTGTTTGTCTTTCATTTGTGTTTTTTGTGGGATTTCCTAGTGGATTGTGGCCTGTGGTTGTAATTTTCTGCCATTGTAGACGTTTTCTGTTGTCTTTTCTTTTTTCATCATGTACTCCTTGCGACCCATCTACATACCAAATATTATTGACCTGATGTATGGTTACTGGGAAAAGACCTCATTCTGAAAACTTAACCTGACCACTGGAGCATCAACTTTAGGTCACGTTCATATGGCATATGCCAGATGGACATCTACTCCTTGTGACTCATCTACATACCAAATATCATTAACCTATATGATGCTACCACCTGTAGCTGCTGTGATATATTAAATGACCTTAATCTGGGATGTGGAAATTCAAAGGGATGCAAAGGAGAGTAGAATAGGATATTTAAATAGTTCCTCCTCAATTTTCATTTGATGCATGGTGTACAACTCCCTAAACTTGAAATCACTGAGACTAAATGCTTTCCTCACAAAGCCACTTTCTAATTTTGGGTATACATGTACTGGATCAATTATCAGTTTCAATTTTTTATATTTATCTAAACAAATGTAAAACATTAAGATGACAACAATAACAAATACTTAACACTTCCTGAACAGCTTAATCAAAATATCAAAATTATCCTGAATTAACTGGATAGTTGAAAACAATTCAAATTCAATAGAACAAATTTAAAATAAACGTACAACACAATATCACTTAAACTTCAGTCGCTGGACTCTTTTTTGGAGAACAAATTTTCAAGACATTTGGTAAAACTCTTCGTGGCTGATATTTGTTCTTTGTGCATTTCAGCGATTAATTTCATTCTATTTTCCTCACACTCTTTTGATTCTTTTGTCCAACTTTTAAAGATATCTATTAACTCCTCCTGGTTTTTCTCTTAGGTGTGCGCTTCAGTGTTAGAAATTAAAATTTTGGTTAGCATAGACAATAGGTCTACAAAGATCTACACCTACATAGACCTGCATGAAGTTACCTAGACCAAGTCTCGTAAGAGACTTGGCGTACCTCGCAAAGCGAGGTGCCCTGTACGGCCTGGGGCCTGGGGGCCGCTCAAGGCCCCCAGAAGCTCTGGGGTAAATGGTGCAAAATCCTGCATTCTGGGCATTTCCTGGAACACTTTTAAGTGCTGCTGATCAACTGATTTTTTGCTGAAACATTTACTTTTTCAAGAATTCTTGTATTTTTAAATTAACCGTATTAAAATGTATAAAATTTTAGGAAACTAAGGAGAATCTCCCTCATGCATAGCTCTGTCCTTAGCTAGTTTTTGCTTTAACTTTTTGGTCGTTTTGGCGTTTTTTTTTCTCTGCTCTACAACCTTTTCGATGTTGTTTTGGTTTTCCATATTTTTAGGCCTCGAGCACAACTGATGAGACATTACTTGTCGAAATGCGCATACTGTGCACTAAATTTGGTATCATAGATTGTTATTACATGGTGTTGTATATGAAAATAACTTTGCTTTTTTTTAAATAAAAAGAAATTTCAATAAAATTTTATTCTTCTTTTGCATATTGCAATATTTTTCTCCAGTTTTCAACATATGATTGTTCATTGTCAGCTTCATCATCATCATCATCGTCATCGTTTTCAAAATCCTCACTACCATCATTCACATTGTCATTATTTGATACAACTTCATTTTGTTCCTGTGGCTGTACAGCACCATCGTTTACTTCTGCCTCAGTAATGTCATTGTCTTCAGCCTCAGTATTACTGTCATTTGTGTTGTCATTTGCATGTGTATTATTGTCCTGAATATCAACATCAACTTTCTTTATCCTAGAGAAATTTGGTCTCCTGGGCCTACCAGATGGAGTTACCTTTGAAAGAGAAGATAAAATGCAGACTTATCATCCAGTAGTCCAACTACAGTGTAGTACCTTCTATTAAATGGCTGCCCCCTAAGAAGCAATGTTGAACATATCTAATTTTATTTCCTTAGGGCTATTAAGATATCAAACTATAGTAGTCCCTGAGAATTTTCACTAGAAGAGATGTCAATGCCTGTTACACATGTATACGTATGTCATGAGTATAGCAAAGGAATAATTTCATAAAACTTAAGAGATGTCGTGTGTCACTCTTTGTCCATTTATATCAAATAAAGAAGATGATACAGATATTAGTGTTAACATACATACTGTAACTAATGAGTGTTGAAAATTAATTGCCATGAATGCTGTTTAGGCTGATAAGGTAATACTTTGTATAAAATGAACTGCCCAATAATCACCTACAAAATTGCAAGGTAGGTTTTACATATTAATAGAAATAAAATAATTGAAATAGTTACCATCCATTGATCAATGGCTTCTTTTGGGTCAAAATTTGAGACATCAGCAGTTTCACATTTTACAACCATAATGTTGCTAAGGGTTGCCGTTGACAATCGTCCCCTTTTCTCTACAATAAATATCAGAATTGGTCAATTTTAGAATTATTTCATCTAAAAAAATATCAAACACAATACACATGTTAACAGTCATAAAGTACAAGGAAGTGTAGTATACAGAAATTCTAGATTCATAAATTCGTTTGGAATACACAATATCGAGAAACAAATTGGAGGTGATCACATGAACTCCATAAGTAGTGAGACCGGTGCGTCGACAGGGTAAGCGTCTCCTGCTATGCATACATCATCAATAAAAGCCATGGCCGGAAATAAGTCAAATCTGGTAGGTAAGATGAGACGACGAAATGCTAGAACTAGTAAAATGTAAACAGATCTAAAGCAATAAGCGTAAGTAATTCGTTCCAAAAAGTAAACATTAGATTTATTTCAACACATTTTTTCAATGAATCTTTACTTTGGCCAATACCCTTTTGTCAGACACATTTCATTTCATGAATGGTGGAAGACTAATTTATTACATACCACTTTTAATAAGTTTCATGTGAGAAAATGATCGTTCGTTCATGACAGATGTTGCTGGAAGGCTCAGCACCAAATCAATCATCTGAAGAATCATATCAACCCCTTGACCCTCAGTTGCCTGGTTAACTGTCCTCCAGTCTAAGGTTCCAACCTTATCACCATACCTGTAAATAATAAATGGATATTCATGAATTACTTGGACCAGGTTTAGAAATATTTTGTCAAATTTAAAAGAGTTGATACGAGAAAAACATCAAAAATAAAAAACAACAAAGCAAGGCCTTCAACAAAGGTAGAACACCATTCCTTGAGCTGAGCTCAATTTTTTATCACTACCGGTAAAGCAGACTTTACAAATATTACCTTCTATGTTTAGGTTTTATCATGATAATGTACATGTATAGGTTACTAGGTAACAGTATTAAAACATTTGTCAGTCATAATTTCAGTCTGTGGGATGATGCACTAAAAACGTTATCCAATATTTTTACCAAAAATGTAACAGTGTTAAAGTGTTTTACACAAAGATCAATCACAAGGTTTACCTTTGATATAAAATTGCTTTCAGCATGTGCCACTCAGACATCAGGGATGTTTTGTCTTCAAATCTGTTAGTAAAGTGGTCAAACAACACGCCAACTTCCTTTTCACCAAACTCTGCAAATAAATATATCAAATTTCACTTCAGTACAAAATTTAAATGTACATGTATGTTGTAATGTAAAAAAGATGTATTTAATAAAGTGTGTGTAGGTTTCATGTATAGCTTTATAGTTCATGTTAAGACAATTACAACATATGTAGCACACAACTTTGTTCTTGTGTCTTTTGAAATAATATTAATTCACACATAATTTAAACGAGGCTAAAACTTAACTGATTTTATCAACTTGTGAAATGAACTTACATTGTAAAATGATCAATTTTAAGATACATGATGTACATCATGCACGATAAATACAAACAAAACAGAAAAGCTAGCTGAAATATAAAATGCAAATAAAATTTTTGTAATTCAACTAATCATGCTAATTAGCAACAAGAAACAAACAGGCGGCATCAACAAAACAAACTGCATGTTATACCCCGGATTTGATCCTTCTCACTAGCAACAGGCCATAATTTTAAGCTGGCAAGGCTTGTTGATTTTAAGATAACTTGATCACTTGAAAATCTAGCATCAAGGTTTTCTATTAAAGCATTCATAAATCTGGTTCTGTAAGATAATGCTGGTACAGGTCCTTTTAGCTTAAACCCTTTAAATGTACTTGTAGCAAGAACTTCCCTCAGTTCTTCACTTTGACTGCAATGCATACCATATATATTCTTAAGAATTGTATCTCAGCAAAGTTGTTTAAAATAAATGAACTAAAAGAAGTTAAAATATCTTTCATGTTATTATTCTTTGTTATACATGTATAAAGTGATAGCTTAAATTTTGGGAAAATCTCCCTTCACAGATTTCTAAAGACACATGTAAATGTACTCACTTTTCTTCATAAGTTTCCAGAACTGTCTTGGTGCTCTCTATCATGGAGTATGCATCTGCCAATGTAGTATCAGTACGCTGGAGATACAAAGACAGTTTACTCAAAGGTTCTAAAAGTTCCTGAAATAAAACGAACCTATATACTCTCCTGATAACCAAGGCAATACGCATGATAATTTCTATTACCAGGAAACATACAGTTGACAACCAACATCTGCAGTTTAATTTTATGTGTTATTGTTTATTCCATACAAGGAATAATAGTGATTAGTCTATCATACACTTAACAAATTGGCCAGTCTTAAAAATGTGTTTGTTTGCCTGGGCCACCCTTAAAATATTGTTTGTTTCCCCTTACCTGACCCTACCTAATGATTTTGGGTAGGTACACAAAATGTAGGTAGGAGGTAAGGTTTTTTCTTTTTTACTCAAAAATGTCTAAAATTTTTATTATAGTATTTAAATTTGAATTGATCTAAAAAAAAAATTTCTTCCGAAAATGGCAATAAAATTATCTGGGTAGGTAGGGTAAGGGGAAACAAACAATGTTTTAATTTTGGTCCTGTTTCAACTGAAAGTAGGTACCTAAGTAAACTATCTAGTTTGTGTATCTTAATTCGTCTCATGATAAAAACAAAATTATTTTTTCAAGATTGATCAGTTTTTTTTTTTGGTTTTTTTTTGGGGGGGTGTCAAATTTCAATTGAAGCCAAGTTTGTTTTTTGTTGTGCAAGTTTGGTAGACGTCAAATACACAGAAATTTCATGTGTGTGATGATCAGATAGGCATAGAAGATTTAATGATTTGAGTTCTGAAGCAATTTATCATAAACCAGCTGTTACCTTTAGCACTAGAATGTATACAACAACGCTGTAATCATGACCAAGTTTAGCCAATCCCTCTGCTTTAGGAACTTTGTGAGATGCTGTATCTAGTTGTGATAATATCGCAGGGTAACTTTTCAGGAAAACATCTATAGCACGTATGGTGTGTGGTACCCAGCGAGTGCCACCAACTCTAGTTGGAATTACACATGACAGGTTATGAGCTTCAAAAGATTGCTTAAGTCGCTTCTTCTGCAAACTACTGCGCTTATAGAAATAAAATAATCCTATAAGAAGTGTCATAGTCTTGTCATACAGCTTACTGTTTATGTCCTTGACAGAATCCTTCACAGATAATTCCATTCTATGAGCCAAGCAATGTGTACTGATTATGTCTGTATTAATATTCCTTTTCAACAAAGTGCAAAAACCATTCCTGTTTCCCATCATATTAGAAGCTCCATCTGTTGTCACACCAACAAGCTTGTTTGCATCAATTCCAAAATCATCCAAGGTCTGTACAACAGCATCATATATATCTTCAGAAGAAGTTGACTGAGGTGATACAAATTGCAAAAATCTCTGTACACGCTGTCCTCTCTGAGACCAATAAAGATAAATAGACTCCTGCTCATCTCCGGCAATATCCATGGCACCGTCAATTGTCAAAGAGAAATATTTCACATCTTTTAAAATATTTGTTGTTTTCTGAATTTCAACATGAGCAATCTGTCTCACAAATTCTTTGGCAGACTTGTCATTCTCATAGGTAGACCCTGTGTCTAGACCTTTTGCACCATCAAGTTTACATAACCATACATAGTCCCTAAAAGACTTGTCATGTTTCGCAATTGCATGTGCATTGCGAAACCTGAGTTCAACCTTCGAGTACTCTTTAGCATTCAGCATTCTTACAGCTCTACCAGCATCCGACTTACTGACATTCGTATTAACTGCTTTTGTCGCGTCCAAATGCATTGAAGATGTCTCATGTGATTTAACTGTATCAATTTTAAAATTGGAGGTACCAATTATCCAGAGTTTCCACTGATCTTTCAGCGTTTTATTCTCATAATACTTGGCACACGTGGTGCACTTCATCACATTCACATTTGAATCATACTCGAGCCATTTTCTACCTATTTTCCAGTGATTCATAAAAACCCTACTTCTCTTTGAAATTTCATATTCCTTTCTTTTTTCGGCATTGTCACCATCCAGTTTACGTTTCAGTTTCTTTCCAGGTTTAGCCCCGGCAAAATACTTCAAAATGCCAGCCATGTTCAATATTTACAAACATTTTCGTATGTATGCTCATTCTATACACAATCAATTTTTGATTTAAAAAAAAATGATATTTTATCATAATGTAGGACTTTAAAATAGTAAAGGCTGCGTGAAAATATATTTTGGGGAGGGGAAAAAATACGAAACTTTGATAACTGGTACCTCTATCTGATGGAGTGCTCGAAGGTTGAAAATGGCAAACCAGTAGCGCCACGTGTTAGGGTATATCGAAATGACCATTACTTGCACCCCTATTGCGAGTAATAATTGTAACAATATCGAGGTCATCGTAAAAATAGCAACATCGTTGTTTATATACACGACGGCGAAGGTAAACGAAGATGACTTCTGAGTTTTTAAGTGACTTTTTGTTATGATAAAGAAAAATTAGACAAACTAGGTAAGAAATTT
>JAOXYJ010379868.1:0-15385 GCA_028566555.1 Lithophaga nigra | reverse complement strand
ACGAATATTTTTGATGATCAAATTCCTGGTTTAGTTCTACTTTTTATATAGATCTTCTTGAATACATTTGAGTAATTCAAAACTGAATTTGAAATGTACTACGTTTTCTGTTATAGGCTACACAATGACTTTTCGTACTGTGAGGTCACCACAGTGAAATATTGAGTGTATTTCACGCGGAAATCACGACATTTCATAGCCATCTATATAATAATTAATATTTATTTGTTATATTTAGTAAATGGTATTTCTAATTCATTATTATTCGAGTAAATACATATAAGCACTGCACCTTTTGGAAATTACCTGTAATTCCTAACTTCAGGGATAATAATATTGTAATTGCCAGAATTCATCATTTTACACATGGTTACCGACTGGGAAAATTAGTTACACCATTAAATTTGATGTATGAAAATGAAATAAACTGCAAATAATGTTCCTCAAATAGATAACAAATTAACTGCGTGTAATATTTCTCAGTTATGTTAGATATCAGGCATGAAATTTTATCTGTTTAATTTTTTTCAGTTCATTAAGGTGTAATAAATGTATCATTTAGTAATAAATGTATCATTAGTATGAAACAAAGTGTAATTTAAACTTTTATATACCATGAAATTGCTTTATTTAGCACGTTGATACATAAAAGATTTCACAAATTATTTATAACACAAAGTCAACCGCTTAAGCCATCTATGAGAGTTTTTTTTTTTTACATATTTGGGCATCTTCAGGTAAATAGGATACCTGTTTTAATTTGTGCATCATGCAGCTAGAAAACTAATTTACAACTCGTAAACGTTTTTTTTTTCACATCGATTTTAACGATAAGCAATTCCCAAAATAAAGTTAACGTTTTTAGCTTACCTAGTCCGAAGAAACAGCTAGGACAGTTGAAGAGAAACATGTCAATAATTGTTCACTGGAGGGACTTCTATCAAAAACATGTTTTTGATGCGAATCTGAATTCCAAGATGGCGGCCACCGTGGAACATAGTTTAACATTGGACCCTAGGGGAAATACACTCGAAGATCTTCTTGCTGGAAACGACTATGACAGTTGAAGCTTAACAAGCCCATAAATAATGATTGGAAGGTCCTCTACAAAATCGTGTTTTTGATACTGATCGAAAATCAAAGATGGCCTCCAGTCTGGAACATAGTTTAACATTTTTGAAATACACTTGAAAATCTTCTTCTTAGAAACGACAAAAACAGTTGAAGGGAAACATGTCCATAAATGTTCATTGTAAGGTCATCTACCATAATTGTGTTTTTGATGCCGATCGGAATTCTAAGATGGCTGCCACCGTGGAACATAGTTTAACATTGAACCTATGAAAAACACTTAAAGATCTTCTTGGAAACAAAAACGACAGTTGAAGCTAAACATGTCCACAAATGTTCACTGGAAGGTCCTCTACCCAAATCGTGTTTCATGTGCCGATTGGAAGTCTAAGATGGCTGCCACCCTCGAACATAGTTTAACATTGGATCCTATTGGAAATACACTTGAATGATTCTTCGAAACGACTATAACAGTTAAAGGGAAACATAACCATAAATGTTCATTGGAAGGTCCTCTACGAAAATCGTGTTTTTGATGCTGATTGGAAATCAAAGATGACCTCAAGCATGGAATATAGATTGACATAGAACCCTATGAGAAATGCACTTAAGATCTTCCTCTTAAATATATCCTAGAATTGGTCAGTTTAGAACCAGGTGAGCGATACAGGGTCACATGGGCATCTTGTTTAAATTATTACGTTTATTTAGGAAAATGAACAATGCACTTAGTATACTTGTTAAATTATTCAACGAGAACACTAAGATAATGGACAGAATAACATTACCGACGTCCAGAGGTTCAGAAAAAACAACCACCAACGAAGGATCAAACACAAATGTGTGAGGAATAACATTACCGACGTCCAGAGGCCCAGAAAAAAAACAACCACCAACAAAGGATCACACACACAAATGTGTAAGGAATAACATTACCGACGTCCACAGGCCCAGAAAAACAACCACCAACGAAGGATCACACACAAATGTGTGAAGAATAACATTACCGACGTCCAGAGGCCCAGAAAAGACCAACAAAGAATCACACACAAATGTGTAAGGAAAAACAGATACAATGCTGAATATTAAAACTAGGACATTATATTAAATAGAAAACCGGCTCAACATCAGGTGGTCAGGAAGAACAAGCGTGTTCTCAACATTGACAATACAAATATCCACAGAAAACCGGCTCAACATCAGGTTATCAGGAAGAACAAGCGTGTTCTCAACAGGTATAGTCCAGTGTATAAACCTTCGCTTACATGAAGATCTGACGTATTTTTCTTGAACTTTAACAACAGTTTAGGTAAAAATCTAAACCATGTTAAGCATATAACTTTAATGACATCATAAAGATTCTATTATCTATCACAGTAAATAGAACAGCAGGACATCAACCTCTGCCTATCAATTCCTTACAAAACCTTCCAAAAATGTCTTGCTCTGATGACTTAAATACCACGGAAATGAGAAAAGTGAATAGTCTTGTTGATAAACATTTCAATTTTACAATCGACATGACTTATTACAATCATTTATATCGACTACAATACAATTATTCCATTGTTTCTTTCTCAGATGGTATGAGAATAACATTGGTTCTAATATATCAATTTGTCAGATCATACCTTTAGTGTTAAAACATACCAAGGAAACACAGAAAGGTAACGATGCCAACGCTGACAGGTCAATTACAGCAAGACGTTTGAAAAAATGATTTCCTGATCTGAAGATTTCCATAAATCTGTTCAGAGTAAACATTTATCCCGCGTGTGGATGGATATGTTCAAGTCCAGATTGACTCCATATCTAAATCCCAAAGAAAGACCAGAGATACGACGCACAGTGATTATGACTTTGTGTCTGTCATTCCTTGACCTCTTTTTCCTGTTCTCCTCCATAACTGATTCATGAAATTTTGACATATCTGCAGTAAGAAGTGTAGTTGCCTATAATAAATGAATAAATGGTTTTGGGGTATTAGGGGCGTGCAAATCTGACTGTATCCAAATTTCATAAGTGGTCGATCGCTTTAAACCAAATCCATGTTTAAATGGTGGTAGCTGTAGCTACAGTAATGACAACGAATATGTATGAACATGCGCAAAAGAATAAAAAATACAAAGGATCCCGATGTGAAGGTAGATTGTATACTGGGTAACTTTTCAGACAGACAGACAAGGATTTTAATCACTAGTACCTATATAGTGAATTTAAAATTCGCATCAGATTTACACTCCGTTCTCTCAGCTCTTATTTCTTATTTCTTAATTTTATATCTGATGAATAGCTATTGGTATTTACCTGTTATTTATCAGTAGCCAGGTACAGAAATTAGGAAGTATCCACAAATTTTGGAATCATTTGTAAAATAATCTAATCTGTAAGCTTTGTATTGCTTTGGTAACCACTGTGCTATCTATGAAGTGGTATATGACGTTCTGTAAAAGGAGAACTTTGCTTGAATTTCAATAAACTAAAACTCCCGCATTAACTGAAGTTATGTTCCCCAACAAAAATGACCTTTTAAGCCCAACAGTTATTTACTAGTATAGGTTACTTTTTGGCTAGAATAATTGCAGACCTTGATAAAAACAGCTAAGCTACAAATAATACTTCCTATTATGATATAGTGAGGTAATGTTTCATTCTCAGCATGGTACCGAGATGTTCCAGATGTCAACTTCAATCTTTAATGCAAACCGATATGATCAAGTTACGGAAGAATCTCTAATACTAATATTAAAATTTACACTTCAGGGATTATAAGGTTGCCATAATAACGTTGGCAAAACATTTAAGAAAACACTCCATCTGGTTATGACAAAAATGATTCATGTATTTTAATGTATTATTTCAACGTCTCCAATTTGCCGTACCTTCCGGATATACAATTAGCCATGTGGAAGCAACATCGCTCATGTACGGCTTCTTGTAGGACATTTTTCCTGGACTCCATGTCGTTCCTTTTTAAAATGTTATATCTATTATATTGGTTGTTTGTTTGGAAGAATTTCTATCTTACATATAAGACCCTAAGTGTTTCTTAGTTTTTTTTTCACTCTGACATTGAGAATTAGGACTTTTCATCTCATTCGAAAATACTAACCTCATCAATGTTTCTGATTTGACTACGATTTGTATGATTTAGTATGGTTACTTGGCTTTGTACCAGAATAGTCTAATATTATGTTCATTTCTTTTTATTTTTGCTTGGTTGTAATTATGTTGAAATGTCCTGTCATTCAACTGTTATGTCTGTTCATTGAAATATAACAACCTACAGCTCATATTCAAGCAATGTAATTGATTTGTGCTTATGTCGGATTACTCGTTCAAATGAAACCTGTCTGAATTTTTACAAGTTGGCATAAAGTTATTTTTTGTATGTACATTTATAATTTAATCAATAAATAGATGCTTTTGTGGCCAGATATTCTGCGACAAAAAATTATTCCATGTGCTATGATTTTAATAGATTATTGAGGAAAAGTCTTGTATTTCAATAATTTTTATCGAAAAAAAAAGATACAAGAAACCAATAGAATTTTTTACGTTTCTACAATAGTGTGGATTATATCGAAGAAATTATAGCAAAATTCGATCATTATTTGTAAAAATTATACACACATTTACTTTATGATTTTTTTTGGTTTTTCTACTAAATTCTATAAAACTGCCAATTTTATCTTCTTTTTTAACTTATAAATCGAGAATACTTACAGTTAAACAAAAGCAAATAATTAGAGATGTGCAAAAATCTTAATAGTTGACAGTAGTTAGAAGCTGAACCTAGATTGTAAGTACATTCCAGTTAAGCCATATCAGAATAGGCGAAAACTGCAAGAGGTAAACTCATTCGGTAATTACCAAGTGACACTGTAATGAAAACACACCTTTTTCATATACACTAAAACGATGGATGAAAATAATAAGGTTTCAATTTTTAGAAGACAATAAAATTTGACACTGAGTTACATATGTAACGTCAGAAATATTAAAAAAATGATCTGCTAAAATGTGTATCAAATGGGCAGAAGCTCGAAACAAAGTACAATAAGGGTTTCAAAAATACAATTACTTATTGATAAAAAAGCTTAAATTTGCATTTTTATAACACAATCAAGGTAACATGGAAAACTGTAACAAATAAGCTTTTATAAATCAAGATCGTTACTATAAAACTTCAAACGCATTCTCCTTTATGCGAGAACTAAACATTGTCTCATACAAGCAAATATCAATGATTAAAGCCCAGCAGTACAATATTATCAATGATGCTACAGGGGAACTTGTATGCACCTGTTTTTCTTTATCAGTGTCCCCTACAAGTTCTCATAGAGCATTATATTGGTTAATTTGTCTTGTTTTCTTATCAGTAAGACATGATCGAGATATGACAAGCTCGAGATAAGGGGTTTCACAATGTAAATCGCATATTAAATTGATTTATCTATTCTGCGCCCTCATAGATACGCCCACCATATATCCAACACATATATCATTTTTGTGGTCAAGTTAGGAGAATCAACTGCCTCCCCTGCCCAACTTAATTTATGGTATTGTAATTTACAATTAGTGACGACACTTAAGGTTTACAGTACAATTCATATAATCTGATTACTACTTTGTTAAATAATTGAGTTCTCTAAAAGTGAGATCTACCATTTAACAATATTGTCATTAGTATTCAAATTATCATATTAGTTGTAAAAAATTTTCTATTAAAAGTCCGTTGTGCAAATATGTATATAATGTATATTGAAAGAAATTTAATTATCATAATTCCAGCTATTATTAACATTAAAAAAACTTGGCTAAAATAGGGAGATTGCGTCTCCTTAATGTATTCTTACGGTTGCTTCAAGATAAAAAGAGGTAATCAAAGCAGTAATTCAACGTTTTTATCTAGTTGTTACCTTCTATTCTTATGTTTTATATAGTTGTTACCTTCTATTCTTATGTTTTATTTAGTTTTGACCTTATTCTTATATTTTATCCAGTTGTTACATTTTATTCTTACATTTTTATATAGTTGTTAACCTCAATTCTTATACTTTCATCTGATTGTTACCTTCTTATCTTATGTTTTATCTAGTTTTTACATTCAACTATTATGTTTTATCTAGTTGTTACCGTCTATTCTTATACTTTCTTAGTCATTATCTTGTATTCTTAAACTTTCATCCAGTCATTACCCTGTATTCTTATAGTCTTTACCTTGTATTTTTATATTTTTTATCCAGTTTTTACCCTGTATCTTTATAGTTTGTATCAAGTTGTTACCTTGTATTCATATACTTTTATCTAGTTGTCTCCTTGTAGTCAGCCTGTCGACGCATCTGATCTCATTCCTTTAGCAGTAGAGTTTCGGACTTGTTGTTTGATATCCTGGATCCATGAGTTTTGATCTCTGTCTGGTATCTACATGTTTTTTTCTTATATTATTGTCTACTTGTTACCTTGTATTCCTATACTTAAAATCCAGCTGTTGCCTTGTACTCCTTTACTTAAAATTCAGATGCTACCTTGTATTCACATCGCCTTTTATCCAGTCCTTGACCTGTATTCTTATACTTTGTTATTATATTATACATGTAAGTTGCTATCTTGTATTCTTATACGGTTAAATAGTAGTTACCTTATATTATTATACTCTTTGTTTAATTGTTACTTTGTATTTATATACCTTTATCCAGTTGTTATATTGTATTTCCATATTTTTATTCAGTGTAACCTTGTATTCCTATAATTGCTAATTGTGTTCTTATATTTTGTTTCTGGTTTACCTTATATTTTTATACTTTGTATCAACTTGTTACTTTATATTCTTATAGTTTTACTAGTTGTTGCCTTGTATTCTATAGTTTTATTTTTTATCTAGTTGTTACCTTATATTCTATGTTTATATTTTTAGTCGTTACATGGTATTCTATGTGCCTTCATATAAAATATGTCAATTTTATTTATTTTGCTTTCTGAACTAATATATAAAAAACTACATCTGTGTATACATGAAACAAAATCTACTAACAAAGCAGTATGCCCGAATAATCCTTAGAGAGAGATCGTTGTGTAAATCTATTTAAAGTATTGTCAAAAATCAGTATGATTTATCTATCTAGTGATACTTAAGTCCACTAACACTCTTATTGATTGAAAAACAGTTTATACAGAAGTCGGAATAATAACGGAGATTTCATAAAGGTCAAGTTATCAATTTGCAGGAAAAATGTTATTTTCATAATTTTTTTGTTTAATTATGTTTCGTACATTTGGGCTTTAAAAAATATAGAAAACAATGAACAAGGCTCACATACACCATTCTCCCTGATTGGTTGTAAAATAATGGCAATGTTCCCTTCCACAAACACACAAAAGAAAAAAGAACCAAATCTTTGGAATTGGATCAGTTTTTATTTGAACCTGACATAAGTTCTGGCAAGTACTGGCACTGGCAAGCTATCATAGTAACTCTACTATAACTTATCAAGGAATGGTCAGTTTTTCCAAATCTTTGTCATTGAGTTACATTAGTTTTCTCACAAAGTAGCATTTTGAAATAGGCTGTCTTTCAAACTTGATATGGACATAGATAACTGAAAGCTTCAACAAAAATGTCAGAAATATTGATTCTGTTTCAGTGAAGTAAAACGTATGTATGCAAATCACGTACATTCGTGAACAAAATATGTTTTTTTCTGATTTTGAACTAAAATGTTGAATGGTTACCGTCTGTAAATTTCTAATGGATATTTATTCTAAGTTTTATGAAGCTAGACAATAAGCAGGGTTAGAACTCTTACAAAATATAAACCAGTCCTGAAGTATTGATCCTTTCTTGACCTCACAAATCAACTAAATCTCCTTCTGGATCACATATAAAAATTGGGCAAGGTTTCCCCTTTTACCTTTAGGTTGGTGGTCTGGAGAGGACATCAGCCCAATCAGGCTACTGGAAATAAATAGAATTTGAGTAAAAATTGGACTATTAGTCACTAATTTATGTCTGGATGTCCAAAATTAATTTAAACCCATTATAATACCCATCAAACAATTTGGGCATGGGTTCCTCTCTACCTGCTATTCTGAAGGGATCAGACTAACCATTCTGCTGAAAGTAGAAAACTTAAAACGCCTTGGGCAGGGGTTCCCCATACCAGCCTTACCCGGCTGTTATGGGGATCAGGCTAACCATACTGTTGAAATTAAAAGAAAGTAGAAGGTAAGCTTAACAATTATGTTTCCATAGGATTCTCTGCTCATCTTAAAAACCCTTCCCCCCTTGTTCATGTGTATATATTATCAATGGAATAATAATATGTTTCCCCAAACTACTTTTTATATTGGCTGCTATTTGAATTGGATCTGAGTAATGGCAATAGAAAGCTATCACAAAAAATCAAGAAAATTTATTAAAAAAATCAAAGAATTAAAGAACTACTATACAAAAAAGATCCAGTTCTCAAAATCCTTGTTTTTTAATTACAGAACAAGTTATTCTCACCCAACTGCTTTTTGAAATTGGCAATTATTCAAAAAAGATCTAGGCATTAACACAGAGGGCTACCATAAATTTGCAAGAAAGTCCAATATAAACGAATAAGCTATTTAGGTGACAAGGCCCATTTCTCAGAATCCAGTGTTTTTCACATAAGAAAAGTCTTAACCAAAAAATTCTTTTAGCAGTTGGACTGTTAGATCTGCTCCATACCTTGATCTACACCTACAAATTGACAGTGATGGTGGGTTGAGAACAAAGGGATGATTTCGACTTTCGCATTGTGAACTTTCCATTTATGTGTAGCAACATTCCAGCAGCACCTGCATATGGAGTATATATATATATACCTTATAAGCTGAGGTATATATATATATGGAGTATATATATACCTCAGCTTATAAGATATTCCAGAGTTTGTGTTCCTATCCGGATTTCCTTGGTAGAGGGTTGCTGCTTACAAGGAAGCCACTGATCCAAGGGTTCCTGTTGGTAAAGTTGAAGTCGTCACTTCGAAAGTTGTACGGTCACCACCACAACTTAGTCGACCGTCTCGGAATATCTGCGTCACAAATGACACCGATACGTTCCGTGTGTCGTAATCACAGTCCTGTCCTTCTTTCTCTATTAATGACTTACCACCGAAAGTGATTTTAACAGGAGCAACACGACGGGTGCTAGTAGTAGAGGAGTAGATGTTTACCCTTCCGGAGTACCTGATCACACCCGGGGTTCGTGTTGCTCTGTGTTTAGTTTTCAGTGTTATGTTTTGTAATCTTTGTGTCTTTGTTTGGCAAAACATTGATGTTCTTTTTGATTTACGGTTTCTGGCTGCTCCTTTGGCATCTTCGAACTTTACTTATTCGACCTCCATCTGTGTATTGGAAGCTATCATAAAAATTTCAAGAAAATCGGACACCAAATGAACGCACTATTTACGCGACAAGGTCCATTTCTCAAAATCAAGGTTTTTACTTTAATAAAAACAGTTTTTATCCCAAGAATACTTTTAAAAATTGCCTGCTTTTCGATCTGAGTTTTGGTAATAGAAAACCACCATAAAAAATTTCTAGAAAATTGGATAAGAAATAAATGCGTTATTTAGGTGAGAAGGAATTATGACGGACTGACTGACGAACGGATGGACGGGTCAAAACATTATACCCACTGCTTCGTAGCTTGAGCATAAAAATGGTATCGTGATGTAACTTTTTTATTTGCATAGTTGCTCATTGATGTTGAATTAAGTTTAAAATGCAGAAAAAGTTGGAAACATATGTTATGTGCTTAGACTAAAATATTTGTGAAAATAGGCTAAAAATGTATTGTATAAGCTTATTACGTTATGTTAAAAAGGAGTAGATTACGTAAGCCCAAGACATCGTATATCCAGAGGACAGTACAAGTACTTTGTCAACAAAAAACAATCACGAATACAAAGCAAATACAGACACAACACTAAAACCTAAACACAGGCCATTACGAATTCCTGTGGAGACTTCGAGTGACATCAGGTGCCCCAGAAGCATGTTCTGCAGCACATGTGGCATTCGTTATATTATCCTTTGTACAAAGCCGGTAACGAGTCGAAATCATATAATAAGAACCTCTATCTCCTTATCTGTCATATAAACACTACATAATTGTCAACCAACTGGTGATTGCGACCGTACATTTTTTGAAATGACATTAATTTTGGCCCAAAATAGTTTTAATTGGGATACTTTCATGAAAGTAATAGCCATCTATCTAGAAAGTCGTTACAGTGGACACAAGCCCCAGAGTGCCAAATCAACTGAGAAATGTAGACTCCATGCGCGGGCTACGCTTGAGTGAAGGAAACAATTACAAACAGTCATTGTGATTGTCGTAAAGTATTGATTTCAAATGTTATACGTTGTCTCTAGAGACTTATAAGTTCAAGTAAGACGTAGACTTCGATGTATCTGTGGCATTCTAAATTTCAAGTTCGCTGTGATAGATAAGAAGCAGCTAAAACATTTTTTACATGTAAATGATACAGCATCATCTACCTAACGGAAGAGCAAATTAAAAGACTTTTATGAAATTCTTTTATTATTATTATTTTGTTTTGGTAATAGCTCCTGAATATAGTATGCCTCTAATAAATATAAGAGCAGAACAGCGAGAATGTGTGCACAGCTAATACCCATTGGACTGATTGTTAACTTGCAATTTTACATACTAAATCATCACCCACAGTGTCACAAGAGTGACCAGACCCAACGAATTGTGAAAAATATATTTTACAAGTGGTATAGTTAATTGATTTCAAGGTTATTTGTTAACCAAAAAAATACAAATGAAAGAAATACCTGGGGCAAACAGTTAGACAGCTTTTGTTTACTACATGTTACAGGTGTAACATCATTTTATGGTCAATTTATTTGTCAAATCAGCATTTAACAGTAAACTCACCGCACATTTACATATTAATAACATGTACATTTTCAGATAATTCATCCTTAACTGTGACAATAACAAGAAATTAGAAACAAGATAGTTGGCTTTTGTAAGAGTACTATTCTCCTTCACATACAAATACTTTTTTTTTAAAGAGAAAATAAATAACGTTTAAATTCTCGTCAAGATAATTTCTTTATGAATAAATAAGTCGTATATGTGGGAAAATGAATGTATAATATCATTAAATTACTATCCTCTAGATATGACATTGTCTACCTGATCCTTAGATTGAAAGATACTTAAGGAGATGACTGATTTCCTTCTTTGATAATATAGTTAGTGTATAGGTTTGAATTCCAGTTTATTGTCTATACTTATATATAATTCCTTAAACAGTCAAAGTAATCTTGCTTTCAAATAAATACCTTATTGTTAGGGGCTTTTTCAGCGGAACTACTTTTCTTGGAGTTGCATTACGTTTTCGCAACTTGGAGTTTCTTAGAAACGGCTCTAGAGATTATTGACACATGTAAGCCTCCTATTCTAGCCGGTATAAATGACCTCATATGTAAGTTTGAGATTTTTTTTAATCTTGAACAAAAGTTTGGTAATTTACGTCATTTCTGTCATTCCCGTTTTTTTTCTGTAGAGCGTTCGTATTAGCCAGTGTTATGTTTAATGTCTGAAGTACATATTGTGATGTCTGTAGTTTACTCCCCTTGGTTTGTAGGGAGTTGTTATTTCATGTTAAAAGTATTCTTTTAAGCGGTTTAGTGTCTAGTGTCTACCACCATTTCCGCGCAAAATTGATGTAAGAGTCGTCTCACAGTATACGATGGGTGCCACTTGTGGGGAAAAGACATACTTACCCTTTCGGAACACCTGATGTCACACCCACTTTTATGCGATGTTCGTATTATCCTTTCGTTGGATTTTGGTGTTGTTTGCTTCCTCGTTTATGTTGAAAACTCTTCTCTTGCCCTTTGTATATACGAAGTAATAAACTTTGGTAATTTTTACATTCTACTCTTCTAATATAATGTTTTTTTTATTTGATATTAAACAGTGACTTTTTGACTTATTGTTAGGTTTTAGAGGTTTAGAATTTTGTTTCAAAGTTTTTCCTGTGATCGCAGTTTCTACTTAGTCGTCCCTTAAGCGTAAAAAAATATCGGCAATAAAATATCGAAGGAACATATTCAGAAAGGAAGAATCCGTAAACAAGGCAAATTGGGAAAACAGAAACAGAAAAACTGTGAAAATGACAAGAAGACAATATAAAACTGAAGAAAAAAGTAAACGGAAGAAAATGAATTTCCTTTTGATTAAACCGTTTTAATACTTAACAAGAATTTCGATATTTAAAGTGTGACAGTAATTTCAAATTTCACATGATTTTATTTTAAAACTTTGTACCAACACAAAATGATTAATTTGTAAGTAATTTGGAAAATTTCTTCCTTTTTTCACATAATACTGGGTAGTTACAGTACTACTATGTTTTCATGTCCTGTTAATATACAGGATGTATGAAATTCATTAAATATTTGGTACTTAAGATATCAAGATAAAACTAAGCTATGATTGCATTTCAACTCATGTTTATGATACAATGGATGGCCAGCTAATTAAACCATCAAAATGTTATTATTTTTAAATGACAATAATATAATATAACATAACAGTAGATTAATAGTAACAACAAACAACAAAGCATGTAACATTGGTCGTCGATCACCTTGGCTACAAACTAGACGAATCATTTTAACCGAGAGAAAAAATAGTTTAACGACACAGCCAATTTTACATTTTCCCTGATATAAATAAAAAAATCTAAAACTAACAAAATACCATTGTGTTAAATTTTGTACATTCTAATAAGATGTTCTATACGTAACAAGGAAGATTAATTTCTAAGTTGGTGTGTCCCAGGGAACAGTGTTTATCTAATGTGAAAAACAATAAAACATTTCAAAATTGTAATACATCTTTGTATGGCTATTAGGTATCGTGCGTCGTATTTTTCATGGTTTCACGCGTTCGAAATATTTCATAATATGCTCTTCCCTAGCTTGTATGCGAGGTTTACAAATGTTTAGAATTTTTCCTTGTATGAGGTTATGAGATATTGTTATACATCATATATTTCGCTTTGGATAATTTGTGAATTTTTCCAAGAAACGGGTTATTCTGTTTGGTTATTAAGCTTTTGATATGGCTAAATGTATTCAACATTACTACAATTTAACCACTGATACTTCAAAACAAACATTAAAAAGTGTTCTACTTGTGCATCTTTCACTTATATAATGTCAAATTCTTGAAATATTTATCAATTATTACTTTAATTATGGAATGAAGGACATTAAATTGTGCGTTATGCTCACGATATACCTCGATATAGAAAGATAAGGTAACTCGGTGAATGTTGAAGAAATTACCTTAAGTTGAGAATATTAAAACGTATCCTGTTTTAACTTTTAAAAAATGTACATACGGCCATCAACAATATAGATATCGTACTCATGCTGCTCGGAAATGCCCCAAAATATCAACAATACATTGCAACACCACTGTGCATTAAATATAGGACCTACGCCTTGCATAAACTTTGTTGTTATTTCAGAATATAGACATATTTGTTCCAGCTTTTCGAAAGAGAATATAAATATTATTTCTTATACTTTGACATTCGACTTTTAAACAACGATGAAAGTCTAAGGGTTAGCAGTTTCTCCGTTTTACAACTTAATGAAACATTATCGAAAGTTAACGTCACAAGCCAATTTACGTTCACAATATTACATCTGGCAAGTTTCAGTTTAACGATGACACTTTATCTAGCAATCCAAAATCAAAGGTTTTTATATGGCTTCAATTTATAGGTAATCAATATAAGGACATATTCATAATATATTGGGAAATATTTACTGAAATTATACAAATCACTTTAAATTGAAATTATACTTTGTAATTATAATAGAATTTTCAACCTTGACCATGGCAGAAATCTAAAGGGTCACTGACAAAGAATTAACTCTTTTCAATTATGAAAACAACATCAATCAAAAAGTAAGAATTTGTAACATCATAAGGCATTATATGTAACTTCACATTTTCCGAGATGCCATATAAATCAATGAGAAAAAATATGAGAAACGCTTGAAATACTGACCAAACGGCAAATAATATTCATTATTTAACATATTCTAAATTGAACTTTCAACTCAAAAATATATCCAAAATCTTATTTAACGTGTACATATGATTGGCAACCATATAACACCAAGCACAAGAACAAACACACTGGAGGTCATGTGACCAGTAAATAAACAGGAAACATGCAAGATGTGACTCCATTGTTTTCTTTACTAAATCTCAAAACAGGAAATTTAACATACCTACAGCTAATAACAATATAAACAATGAATCATTTTTAATATTGTTAAATAGAAACAGAAGACCACCGATTGTGGTTTTAAGGATAGAGAAGTCGAAAGATTTCAGGCATTCGCAGAATGAAAAGGACCTAGACTTAATATACTGTGGTCAATCTTTTAAAGTTTTAAGAATCCAGACTGATTCCTGCCACTTCTTGCGCAGTTTAGGTATCCAGTAAAGAGAAGGCAGTTCCATGACGTCATCGTTGCTGCATATTTACGTGATGTGGAAGAAAAACCAAATATCATTTGTCATCATTGATGGCTTAAGGCAACAAAAACGCACAATATAATGGACAAAGATAAGAACACAATATTGTTAATTTAATTTTATTAAAAAATAAAAAGTCATATCAAACTTGTTTACGTACTTGTATGTCGCGAAATAAATTATACAAACTTATGAAAGTTTCGTGAAAATGATTATAGGATAAATTGCACATGCCCATTAGAATGAAAAAAAATATCACAGTTGAAATAACTCAAAGTCGGATTTCTAAAATTCAATACCGGTAACACATTTAACTCTGACACAACTGCAAGCTGTAGATACTTTCTCTTTGTAATACTGTAATCCAGTTGATGGACAATATACAAGCATAGTTCTGTAAACGTAGTTAGTTGGTCTGCAGAAATACTCCTTGAATATTCCATAGTCAAATCTGCAGTAATGGTCGTTCTTCCTTCTATCGCTGAAACGAGATTGAAAACGAATATTTATACAAAGAGCATACATCTTGTATAACAAGATTCAAGTCATCTTTCCCCACTACGGTAAGTTAAAAATATTGTTTATTTGTAATTTTCAAAAAAAAAAGAGAAGAAAAATAACGTCGTTTGTAAAATACATTTTCCAGCTGTTCTTCTAAATATCCGTATGATTTATATTTTCTTCTTTCTTTTTAGAGTCTAAAGGTATTTTTCCTACTTTGCTTATGAATGT
>JAOXYJ010378766.1:0-15388 GCA_028566555.1 Lithophaga nigra | reverse complement strand
AATTTCGAGGTGAAGGTCAAGGTATGAAGCTGACTTATTGGTATCGGTAGTGTCTTTAATCTCAAGCTCATTGGAATGTATTAAATGCAGATAGTCACCGAATTGTGATTTGTTCACTGACAGGACATCTATGTAGCGGAAGCTGAAATTAAAGGTTTGGGCTGATTTCCTTTCTTTTTTCTTGAGTAGCCCTTCGAGGAAGTCAGCCTCATATGAGGTCTAACTACTTGTTTAATTTGAATTTGCACTAAATTTCCTAACTAAACTCAGTGAAACTTTAAGTGATTGTACTGCTACTCACGGAAAGGAACCCAAGAATAAGGGCCCAAACTGTTGGTTATAAGTGTGAAGAGGGAACTGGAGATTGGGGATAACAGGAGAACAAGACCTGTTTAGTAGAAGAGATGAATGTTAGTAGTGAGGAAAGTGCTCTTTTCTGCTGCCGTGAGAAAAGCAAGCATTGGTCTATTGCGGTTTAAATGATAACAATCAAGAGAATAAACACATTGTTTTTCGTTGCCAAAACTAAAATAGAAAGTTGTTGTGACATAACTTTTGATGTTACTCTCTGCTTTCACATGAGTCTATATTGTTTTACATTTAGTTTTCTGTGTTGTTTACGTAGGCTGTCCCTTTGTTATTCTTGTTCCAGCTGATTCATCATGTTTGAATGCTTGCAACGACTTAAGGCTTTCGATTGCCTTTTATATCTGTCATGAATGTTGTTGTCTAAGTCTTATCGTCTTTTGCTAATTGTTTGATATTTAGTTTTCTGCAACATCACACAACGATCACACATGAAATTTTTATTATTAATAAGTTAACATTTCTTGTCTTTAACGTTAACGTGATATGCCTCGGGAACGGAAAATGTTTGTTTTTTAAATAAATATACTGATGCAAGAAAAGCAAATAGATATACTAAAGCTTTAATAGTAAAAACAAGTAGTGTTTTATTAATAACATTATAATTCCATTTGGTACAAATTGCTTTTTTCCCATATATAACAAAATGTATCTAAGAAATTAGAAAAGCGAAAATAAGCCGAAACGTAAATATTTTGATACAAAAAAATACTGTTACTCGACAATATAAGAATTACTGATTGCAATATTTTGGTAATATTTTTTAAAAATGCTAAGTCTCACTTGTTAAGAATTTCTTTCATCAGAACATCTGTGGGTTAGTGTACATTTTAGAAATTTCAAGTTGGTCACATTGTTTTCATTATAGACATATATTGAAGCGGTGGTAAATTACCGTCATTTTAAGTAAACGCTAGGGATGCTAAATCTTTTATTCAGCTGTGGAAATATTGAGTGTAGATTATTTGATATTAAGGGACTGTACAGACGGAGTAATTCTGCTAAGTGTGGACAAGAATTTGAGGAACTGTAAAAACGTTGCGTATATTTTTAGTGTGCAGACAAAAAATAATTCTTGAACTAAAGCATTAACCATTTGAAAGATCTGCAACCACAGATAATTTAACTGAATTACCTTGTATTACTTTTTGGATAGTTTATCATTTTTATTGTACATGCAATATAAATTGTTTTATAATCAAATAATATACTTTTGAACATTTTTGTTTGTCTCTGATCTGATCAGAATTTTTTGTCATTTGACAATCAGACATCAGGTTTTGACAACCGATCAGTATGATCTCATATACATATACAGCCGAACGAATTTTAAGATAAAGGTAACAAAAACACGAAGAGATCAACGTCTAATGTAAAAACATCTGATGTGATAGAAAAATTGCTTCTTTTGGTCATTTAAATATGATAATTTAAATTTAAATGCTTTCCTTTCATATGTACATGTATTTTGAGTTTTAACACGAGATTATCGTATAAAATTAGCAAAACTAATAAAATTACAACTATATTGTATTATTGTCAAATAAGATGTTATAAGAAAATAGCAATTTTATTAATACCTTTTACTGTTAGAATTTACAGAAATTTCAGAATCAGCATATCACCCATTTGCAAAGAATTTAATTTCGACTAATGAAAAAAAATTGTTCTTACTGACTAGGAATCTATAAATACTCCTTAAAGAAAAATACACATGATACATATCGAAGATATTATATTCAACTTACCGAACATTTGCAACATCACATGGGCCGCAGTTTATATACCTATATATTAATTTCTCTATATTGAAGACAGTTGCCCGGAAATAATCAATATCACTGGCTCATAAGTTAGTAAATTTTTGCTTATAAATCAATTAATTTTCATACATTGAATGGTGTAGATTACTTAAAGAAAAGCTACCTATATATTTACATGTATAAAACCACGTGTTCAAACCAACTAATATTTTTTGTTGCTTAAAATGGTGCAATATTCGATTTGTGTTATAGAAAATAAGATAAAATGCAGGGGATTAGATAAAACTAGAAATTAGCAGCATATCAATATAATCGAACTTGTCTTTCAAACAAACGATTTTCACAAGAAGTGTAGTATATAATATCGGTAATAGAAGGAACATGTTCAGAAAGGAAGAATCCGTAGACAAGGCAAAATTCGGAAGACAGAAACGGAAAAACTACGAAAATGACAAGAAGTCAATAAAAAATTAAGATATAAAACACAATAAGATAACCGAAGTTTACTAAATGATATATCCAGAGGACAAGGCAAGACCATTGTTAACAAAAAATCATATACAGTCAGCAAGTACAAGATCGCAATCACCAAACAATCAATATACAATGCTTCTAAAATTTATTAGTAATTTTAGAAGGATGTTTAGTGTTTACTGAAGTATATTCCGGTTTATAGATGTAAGCCGACTTTTGATTGGAGAACTAGCCATGAATGTGAACTTATATACCCAGCTACAGACGGGGTATATAAGATCACCATAGAGACAGCTTACGCTTCGAAGAATCCGATGCCGTTTTTTCTAATTCGGGACAAAGTTAATCAACCTACATACATTTCTGCTGTTTATTAAAGCTGTGCTAACACGATTTCCAATATAAATTGTATCAAAACTGCTTGAAACAAAACGTATGTTTGTTTACATTCCGAATAACGTCACAGATAGTTGCATAAAAATACGATTAACATCGGAAACGTTTCCGTGTTTCAGAAGCCTATTTTAACCGAAAATTACGTTAAATAATCGATTTTCGGAGCCATGCACCGGAATATATGATAGTTATTCAGGTTTCAAAGAGGGAATATCGTCTGATATATCAGACGATATTCCCTCTCTGAAACCTGAATAACATATAATATCTTTTATAATACCAGGCATGAAGGTTGAAATGACTACCTATCAAGTCCAATTTGGTTATATCATTATATTAAAAGAGGTAATAAAACCATTTTCTTACAAAAATGGTTCAACAAACACATTAAATATGTTAATGACCTGGTTACGGAAGACTGTAAATACCTAACATTTGATCAGTGCTCTCAAACGTTTAATATTGATGTAAATGCTCCTTTGCAGCATATGTCAAAACCATGTAAGAATTAAAGTCGGAGAATCCTTTGATTCCAGTAACACTCCATGTTGTTTTAAAAAGAAACAGAGTCTGAAGAATATGTATAACATTCTTAATAAGAATAATACTGTTTCAATAGGACAAATAAAACTAGATGGTGTTGTAGGACTATCCCCGCACCCAAACATTATTTTTTGGCCCCTAATTCTCTACCGTAAGACCAAGGATGCAAATACATTTTACCATTCACTTCTACAATCAAAGACAAGTGCACAGACTTATTACAACCCTATCTTTAGTCACTTTTTTTACTTTGGCCCTTTTTTTCCGTCTAGGCCCTTTAAATTCCTACAATATGGGTTATGACTCTATTAACAATTACAGTTTGCATCTACAACCAATGACCATTGCAATGATATATTACAATCCAATTGTTAAGTTATTTTACAATGGACCCCTCTTTGACCCTTCCGTTGATCCTGATCACTTAATTTGAACCTTACTGAGGTAGTATGTATTAAATTAAAATGTACCTATTCAATCCATTTTGGCCCCTTATTCGGCCGAGACGCATCAATTAAAATCCTTAATACACATCTGTACATAATAAGGAACAATACAATGCACAAATAAAAGACCTGCAATAAAAAATGAACGACGAATTCCACTGACAAGGTTTTTAACATGTAAAATCTATTTTGTCCCCTTTTTCGGCCCCAGAACCATCAATTAAAAATCCAAAACTTAATGCATATCTGTATATAATAAGGAACAATACTACACATAAATAAAAGACCTGCAATAAAAAATAAATGAGGAGTTCCACTGCCAAGGTTTTTCACATGTAGATTCAATTTTGGCCCCAGACCTATCAATTAAAAATCCAAAACCTCACTGCACATCTACACATAGCAAAGAACAATACTATATACAAATAAAAGACATGCAACAAAAAATGAACGAGGATTTCCACGGACGAGCTATTTAACATGAAAAGTCCCTTTTTGGCCCCTTATTCGGCCCCAGACCCATCAATCAAAAATCTTAAACTTTACCGCACATCTACACATAGTAAGGGATAATACGATATACAAATTAAAGATCAGCAAAAAAAATAAACGAGAAGTTCCACTGACGAGGTTTGCTAACGGACAGACAGACTGACGGACGGGCCCATTACAATATCCCTGAATTTTCTTTAGAAAGTGCCGGGATAATTAATGAAAATTTTCATATTGATCAAGGTCAGTGGACGACAAAAATATACAAAACTTTCTTTTACAGTTACAAGAATTAGAAAACCTCAATTTTTACAATGTAAGATATATCATTAAATATTAGTAATTAACCATATTTTAAACAAATCAAATTACTAAAAATCTGAATTATAGTTTTTGCAGAAATGATAATTAGACTAGATAACATACTTTTTGGAATAGAGATGTTGTTTAAAACTTCTCAATAAATTAGTTTTTATTTGCTTCAGAAATTTAAAAAGTCTCTGAATTTCATTCTTTCTCAAAAACATATTTTCGTTTTTGGTGATATCAGTAAAATATGCAAAGGAAATGTCTATAACATTTTTACTCACCATTAAACAATATATGTATTAAACTGTTTATGTGGTGTTAAAACAAAACTGAAAGATGCATATAATATAATATAGAAAAAAAAATTGCCAATTTCTATCCTGTGTGGAAGAACTACTTGATAGCTAATTCTTCCTTTTTTACTTTTTGGGTTTTTCTTTTCAACAGTAAAGCCCTAAATTGATGTAATAATGTAAGATTCACCTAATATATGTGACACCCTTCCCTTTCCTTGAATCATTATGCTGACATGTTCTTTTACAGCACTTTGTACATTGGTAAACTAATCAAAACTATTTTTGGGGGTGGTAGTTTCTAGTTTGACTGTTCCCGGAAGAGCGAAATTGCAATAATCGATGCGCATAACCTGTAATCTCTGATTGTGTTGCTATGCAGGCATGCTTATAGTCGCCGCCATTGATATTTGAATGTCGACCATTTTGATTCGATTTTACGGTAATAGATTGTGAATTATAGTACGTGTATTGGATTTTTACTGTGCTTCAGAATCCGCGGATCAATGAATAAAAAGGGGTTTGTTTGACACAGAGAGCCCAGTCTTCGCCGGCGTCCTTTGAGCCTTGAGAATCTGTGGAGCGATGAAAAAAGGGGGTTGTGTGACACAAAAAGCAAAGGCTTCACCAGCGGCGTTTGAGCCTTAAGAACACGCCCTGTTACTGGCGTGACATGAAATCGCACGACGGGTAATGATAGCATGGCAGGAAATGCTTATCCTGTCGAATCATCTGGACTCGCTCCTTTGGAGGTTTGGGCGATTCGGATTTGTCGTTTCATTTACGAGTTTTGAACTCCGGTTGGTATTTAATGTTTTTTTTCTTTTCTACTAACACGTGAGACACAAGATCATTTAATTTCTGTGATGGATTGTAAAATGTTTTAATTAATGTAGAAATACAGGAAATTAGTCCTGGGTTCCTGCTAAATATTTTTCTCAAACAATACTGACTGAAAATATCCACTTACAAAAACCACAGATTTTTACCTGTCAGGTTTATCAATAATCGGATTCCAAGTAACCAATTAATTAAGTGTCTCAACTTTGTGCACTTACCATAGATTTCTTTTAGACGACGTTATTACAGTTAGCTGGTATTTGTAAACAAAGCCACATGCACCGACTATTTCTGACAACAGGATTTAACGTTTTAATGAATATTCATGATTTCAGGTACAAAACTGATCACCTGACATACTTATCTAAGCGACGGAACAGGGAATGTTTTAGAACCTTACCTGGACGTCTTTCTTGAACACATCGCAAATCTAATTTAAAAAAAACTGTTGTAAACAAACTTTGGCCCGATGAACTACAATCTGACCTTTTTGGACTTTTCCCTAGTGGTTTTTGTTTGGTGCGCCCCTTCTATATATATAATGAGGTACTGTACTGTGTGTGTGTGTGCCTTTCCTATTTCTTGGACCTTCAGACAAAAAACTAGAAACCTCTCTTTCTGTTCTCTGCTATTCCTTCTATTTTAGTCTTAATCTTTTATTCTCCATATGGAAAAAATACATTGTATTGTTAAAGTTGATCTTAAAATTTGGTATAATGCATGTATGTTTATCGTATATGTAATTTATAATGAAAAAATAATAATAAATAAAGATATAAAATGCTTGATGCAATCAACTTTTACTGTACCGAAGACAATAGAATAGTTGTCCATTTCAAGTAGTTTTACACCTGCTTTATCAAATACGGCTTGACATGATTCATAGAAAGGTTTAAATTAGGTACCAAATAATAGGATGGTTGATGTCGTCATCCAATATTAATAGCGCTATTGCTATTTATCACAATATTTTAAGTATACTTTAGTTTATTACTACATACTATTTCGTAATATCAAATTGTTCTAAATATAAGAATGAATAAATAGAAGACAAATGAAAACAGGTTAAATGCGTTAAACAGGTTAAAATTAAACAATATGAACAACATAATAGTCTTTAATAGAATATTTTTATGTAATTATATTTTATTGCAGTCAAAAACTAATTAGGGCAGTAGCTACCGTTGTAACCATTATTAACTTAGCCCACAGATTCTTAAATGAAGGCAAAAAGCCAACGACACACGGCGTAATTCATTATTCCTTTATTATTATCTTTTTTTTTTAAAGTCAAGAATGTCAGGAAGTATACTTTCTGTCTTACTTTGGTGTTCATACTTGTCATTATGTATATAAAGAGTTCAGATATTCTACTAATATTGTATTTTCACATACCTATCAAATGTTTTGGGAAATTTTTAAGCCTATTTGTTAGAATAATAATAATAATAATTGTGCCTGGATCTGACATTTCTTATAACACAACCTTTCCCAATATATCTTACATATCTGTTGTCTGGACCTTGGAGCCAAGTAGAACTGTTATATGACCTCCTTTAAGTATAACTGGACAAGGTTCGTGCACAAGAGCAAACCTGTTGTTCAAGGAGTGCGACATTCTGCCCGTGTAATTTATGTAGTTACACAAGAACAAAACATATTATTTATTATTTTATTTTTCATGATATTTGGACTATACAGTAACTAACCCAAATATTACCCTATCTAAAAACATGAAAAATTTAGCCAAACGGTTGCCCATACACAGCAGTTCTTGGCATTCGACAAATAGAACAGTTGAAAGAATATCGAATATCCCAGCCTAACTCGATTGTGGTACAGTCACCCAATATAATATCTGAAACAGTTACATCATAATTCTAAAGTGTGTTGTAAATTGCTTTTACGATGAATATTGAAATCTCTTTTTGAACCTCAGATCCCCCACAACACACGCTTTTGGAAAGGGTTCCCATGACCCTAATGTGGCTCAAAAAATTATAAAATGAGAGGTGTAAAATATTCGTAATGTACAAGATTTTTATTAACTCCTCACCCCCTCCCCACGAGGCATCCCATTAAAAATATCGCATGTGCATTTGGGGACATGAATCTAACATCATATTAACTTTCATGGATATACAACTTACTGCTGTCGAGAATTTAGGTAGACGATTACAATGACGGAATGATAACAAATAGAAAAAGAAGATGCAGAAACAGAAGAAAGAAGTAAAATCATTAAGTCTCTAAACTTCACATGGGAGACATTTACATTAAATAACCTTTATATGTGGTCAAGACTTTCGTATTCTTTTTGTGTAATATCCAAATAACCTGTATAATAAATAACCGCGAAAACGTAAGGAAACGAAGGATGAATCGAGAAAAATCGTCAAAGGGACGTAGACAAAATCTGAATCAGGACAAACACAAACAGAGAAACATCAAGAAAAACTAAAAACGAGGATGAGCAACACGGACCCCACCAAAAACATGAGGTGTACTCAGGTGCTCCGGATGAGAAAGCAGTGCCTGCCTCTTATAAAACACCTGTAGTATTGCTCATTGTCAGGTCCGGGAAAAGGTCATGTTCCAGGAAACACGAAACTACACTGTATGGCTCAGGAAAATGATCCGATTTCATTGGGAATTAGTAATATCGATCTGTTGGCAATTATAGAAAAAACATTAGATACAGATTTTAGTTTTGGCTTTGAAACTTTCCACTTATATGTCTTATAAAATGATACTATTATATCGCTCGTATTCGTACTTTCCTTCTATACTGATAAATGACCACTGGATACCAATCAGCATATAATACAATGTATACCTGACTATGAATTGCAAAAGAATACTGACTTTTACGGGAATTGTTTAGTTTTAATTGCAGTTAGTTTCACTACTTAACAACAAGTGTTGGAAACTTCTAAATCATATTTGATCGGCGGTAGAAATTAGAACCTTCGTCATATTTAAATATATTATTTTTGTCATAACATATTTCACCATTTCAATTATCTATCTATCTGACAATGTACTTACGGACATCATCTTGAACAGAACCAATGAAGTCCAGAACATTGTTATGATGACCAATTTTCTCCTTGTAAAAATTAATTTTTGCTTTCATCTTCATGACATTTTCTGCCTTTTGGTCATCTAAGAATACAAAAATAAATGTATTTATTAGATGTGATACTGCTTCCATTATTAGAAATCCTAATTGTATCTTAGTCTATATGCTGCTTTTGTCCTACAATTTTAGCTCTACAGTGTTTAAGTAATATGTTTTATATTGATTGCATATAATGATGATCGGGTTCATGTTAAACTCGCGAAATTAAATATAATTTGATATCAGGATCATGCGGAAGTAGAGATAATGCTTTGAAAGCGAAATGAAAAGAAATATTTGATGAAATTATCTATTAAATTAATACATTAAAAATTTCTTACAAGATGATGTTTAATGCACCGGCAAAAACCAAAACACTATTGACGCCAAAACATTTTCGTAAAACATATACCCCCCCCCCCCTTTCCTTTATGCAGAAGAAATCAAAATGGAGTATTATGTTCTGCAATGCCGTTTGTGGATATCAAAAATTGAACTTCAAATTAAATGAATATGTACCATTTTTAGTTAATGTATACATGTTTTATTTAGACTACGTGACTACAATATGGAATAGATCTTGGTATTATATTATCGTGAAAGACACTTTAGAATTATAATTTCTTAAACGTGCTATGATGAAAGTCAAAGTATGGATAAAGTACACTACTGCTGTTAAACACATCGTTCCTATTTATTTAATCTATACATATATTGATACATTTTTGATTGTTAAAAATACGATACTATATGATTAACATCTGTCTTTTCTCATAGCTAAAAGACACGTGCAGCATTTTATTGTTAAAATTTAAATAGGCAAATATCACAATGTTAGATTTAAAAAAAAGCTATTTAGTAAGTGTAACATATCTTTAAATAGGCGGAGTGAAAAACATATTAAAGGCCATTTTATTAGATTTAACACTTCAGTTAGGATTAAAGTTACGATACACTTATTGGGATTATTTTGCGTCTGCAATAACAATACAAAGAAACGAAATCATTCCTTTGATTAATCTGGAGATATTAGCGTAATGACAAGTAGAATAGAAGGGCTATGTAAAGTATATTTTTTCATTAAATATTTCATTGAATAAATTAGTCTTCATACCTTTTAGAATTTTTGCAACAACAGTCCTTGGTTCGCTTTGGTTACCATGGTATTTTGCTCTGTAAATGGTGGCGAATCTGCCCTGTGCCATCTGTGCTTCTAGTGTAATATCTTTCTTTGAAATAACTAAACTGTTGTCTTCCTTGAAATCCATTTGACCGTAATAGTAGAAATCATCATCAAACCTTGTACTGTAGGCTCGATTCTATTGAAATCATAACATAATGTGAGCCAGCGTAATATCATTAAAATTCATACGCATAAACTAGTTTAGTCATTAAAGACATATAGAATCTAATACTGGGGAATGTGCAGGACCGTAAATTCTCAGACACCCGATTGTAAGATTTCGAGTCTTTCCAACGAGGTTCACCGAAGATGTCTAAGATTTTTCGTCTTGCACTTTTAACGGTATTTGATTATATTTCTCAACCTAGCCTCTTGAAACAGCAAACAGAAATCTTTTGCAGGCCATTGGTTACCTCAGCAAGTTACTTCCCTTTATGACGTCTTTAATGAATGGAATCATACGACCCGGTTTGCAGACGTTTTTTAACAGTTAAACGTGTCTGTAGGGCTGGAATTGCCCTTTTAATGAAATTTATGATATTTCAAACATACAAATGAATAATGACCGCTTTTTCTATGTCATATTGCAAGCAAACCCAAAGAAATAAAAATGTCGGGAATACTTCGTGTAGCTTGTCTAATACAGGAAAACCTTTCTCCGTGAAATCAATGGATTCACTTGTCCTAGGTTAAGAAAATATTATCTTTGATTATACTGTTTTAATATTTTTATTATTTCATCTATGACTTAATTCTTATTGCTCTTGATAATATGGCGTCGCAGTTAACGGCAAAGCATTGCTAGAGATGTTTTTATACTTGTGCTAATTAAGAATGCTTACAATTTTTAAAAGATTTAAACTCTAGTTTCACTAGAGGCTAGATATTTTATATTTTATAAGTCAACTTAGGCACGAGCCCGTTCTGATTGCAGCAATGATGCAAAAGCGTCTTAACATTAATTGCAGACCCCTGTTATATTTCTGAACTTAAAGTTCTAGTTGGACATACTTCGTAAATCACCAGAAGAAAAAACATCGTTGATAGTTTACATTACTTACATTGTAACCCCTGCGCGTTCCATTATGACTTTTGCGGACTCGCATTGTGTTACGTATGGTTCTTACTCCCTGCGTCATCCTGGCTTTGGCTGGTTGTAGACGTCCAGTTCTTGCAAGGAATACCAGGACAACGATAACAACAATTAATATGAATACAAAGCCTACAATTATGAGTACGTAATGTAGTTATTTTAAAATGTAATATGAAAAAATCTCCAACAAACAATAATGATAATAGTAAAGTAAGAATAAAAATTTTATTCATGAGTTGTTCCAATATTGATCTAAAAATATTACATAATATCATCCAAGAGAACCAAACATAGGTACTCGGCAACGTTTGATCTCCAACTTCTAGCTTACTTAACTTAGGAAAATTAACATGCGCTGTTGGACTGAATCATTTACCGAAATTTTTGCGGGTATAGTAGTTTTACTTTAAACTGGTTTAAAATTGAATTAGCCAATACTCGTAATCAAAACTACTGTCGGTGACAACGAAATAGTCATTTATTACATGTTCAAGGCTAAAAATGAATCATTGTAAAAGTCTAAATAAAAAATCTAATATTCGACATTTCAACTAGTAAGATAATAAATACATAAAATAATGTAACTGACGAGAAATTCTACACTAAATTACCGTCCATATTTTCTTCGTATATAATAGCATTGTGTATATTTTAGTAACAGTCCACGTACAAATCAGACAATTGTGAAAATTTGATATATCACTCAAAAGGTTGTAAATGTGCAATTTTGCAATTTAATTGCATAACAGATCAATAAGATGAACAAAATATTTATTCTTCTCAATCTTATTGTTCATAAAGAAACTGAACGACAAAAGTCTTAAATTTTAAAGCGCATTCCACTGGATTATTCTGAATTATTTCCCTTCACAGGATTTTTACAATGCATTCTCTATACTTTAAATCTGCTATGAATCGAGAACTGTTGATACATTTCTTTATACTAAAGTATTTTAGGCAAAATATCAAAAATAAAAATATGTAGGCTTTCCATCTCCATTTTTGTTGTACTATCTAATCCTTTGAATGACTAGTGAAATATTTTGAAAGATCTAAATATCAGTTTAAGGCTGTACATATTTACTCACCTCCAGACAGACCCGCAATGCCAGCTGGTGGAAATCCTTCAACTGGAAACATAGATATATGCGATTTTACCCATGATATTATTGGCCTACGTTTTTGTTTTACTTTTTTTGCTGAGATTGACAAGGAAAAAGTCTATAAAAAGGGACTGACGACTATAATGGAAAAAAAGGCTAAATTTTACTGTAATTTAAGATGTTTCTGAATAAAAATGCAGAGTTATTCACTGCTAAACTGAAAGCAGATACGGAAGTTAAAGGGGGAAAGGAAAACATAACCCTGACGACACGTGACAATACAAATGGATTAAAGCTCACACAATACGAGCTCCTATAAGAAACCGGAGTAAGATCAGGTGCTCAGGAAGAGTCACGCCACGACTCATAGTAATACATTTCAATCAAATGATTCGACCTGATATAGGGTTCTGTACTATCAAATCTCTATATAATATTTTATCTTACATTTTATAGAATAATAAAAATATGAAAGCGTTTAAATATATCAGAACCATGCTGGAAACTGATTCAAATCGCACCTAAGTTTCCACATGACGTCGGAAACGTCTTTGAACTGCACGCCTGAGGTCGCGCCATCTTTAATCACCACAGCGTTGGTACAACATTTTGTATCATGTATTTTTCACACACAAACTTTTACTTGTTATTTAAAAGGAAAACAACTCATGTTGGATTAATATGTGGATCGATGCTTGGACCACACCACCAATAAACACATCAGTATACGTAAAGCACTTGTTCTGTTTGTTGATGATTTATTGTTGATTTAAGTTAATATGAGATTCATTATTTTTTCCAACTAATCAATGACATTCAATTGCTGATATACTAATAGGATATTCAGCACACCCCACTAACTAATTCTTTATTGATTGTCAGTTGATTGTTAGTATATGAACATAATTAGGCTTTTGGGCTTCGATGGCCGAATGGTCTATAGAGTGTGTCATAATTGTTAGAAATCATCGTCGTGTCAACACGAGTTGTAAGTTCGAGCCTTGCGGCGGACGAGATTTGTTGGGCTCCAACATAAATTGACAATAATTGTCAGTTTTTCTGCTGACGGTCAGAGGTTCTTAGCGGGTACTGCGGCTTCCTATGGATTCCATGATATAGGTAACAAATTAGCAAAAGTGGCGTAAAAACATCATTAAATTAGTCAATCAATCTTAAGGTTCATCGAATTCCTATCTAAAATTCATAATCGTTTAGTTCTTTTATACGTTTTATCTTGCCAGAACTTATCAAAATTTGACTTTCTTTTCCAGTTTTGTCTACCTAAAATACATTTTACCTGCTTCAATTGTTTGAAACTTTAATATAGCAGGAGGTCTACTCATCACGAAATGGAGATCAGTTCCATATTTTGTGTAGAGTTCAAACCAATAATTGGTTGTCGGTGATAAACCTGTCAAATCAAATGAAGTAGCGTCCTTGTGTACTTTGAAATCTCTAGTAGAATTGTCTGGTCTGAACAACCGAATCAAGATTCCTGCACGTTCGTAGCAAGTCGGCGCCTGAATCCAACTTATGCTCAAACTTTTGTCTGTTGTTTTGGTAATTGTTATATTTGAAGGACTGTAATCTATATTATAGAAAAATCATTAGTGTTCAGATACATCCATTTGTTTAATACAATTAACTGAGTTCAACTGCAAAAAAGAAGAAGCAGGACATTGGTACAAAACCGACGAATATTTTATAGTATGGATACTTATTGAAGTCAGTACTCATTATTAATTTTAGAAACTGTTATATTATTCCCTAGGCATGGAGTGTAAATGATCTATTCCTTTGAACTTCTTGATACATATAGTAATTAAAAAGTATCGAAGATGATCGTGTTATTACAATGTTAAAACAGATATTTCTACAGGCAGCACTTGTAGAATTATAAAAGATATTTATCTTTAAGTTCCCTTACAGAATAAAAAAGCAGGAAAAAAGCTGTAAAAACACGTGTGTCAAATGCCTTCGTAAAAAAGTTTCTACGTTTGGCGTAAGAATAATTCGATTTCTTCCTTTCGGAGAAAATGTTCCCTCTGAAGATAAGTCAGCGACACCAACTGTGTTCCTGTTCATTTTTCTTCTGCTTTACACTTGACATTGTTGAAACTTTTCAGGGCAAAACCTGACTGCCGATAAATCTTGTATGCTTATACCATGGACATTTTTTTAAATCTTTATTTTTATTCTATTTTTTTCCCCTTTTTTTGTTATCCACAACTTTTCATCTTTTGGACTATTTTATGAAAAAAATGGCTACACGTCTGCTACAAAAGCAGATACAATTTTAATAGAACTGAAAATAAAACTTACATTGTTGAATGCCAGCCAGACTGCTGACGCTTCCGATCTGAAACAAATATGTTAGATAAACACATCATTTGTCTTCAGTTAACATAGTTCTGAAGAAATTTAAAAGTTTACATATGGAATTTATTTTAGTTTCAGAAAAAAGAAAGACAAAAGAAAAACACTTACTGGATGTATTGCCATTATGATGAAAAAAAATACACTTACTATATGTATTTTTGTATCATGTAACATTGCTAAATTATAAACAGTAATTTCAAGCAGTTGGACCTCATCTTCTACTCGGTCAATAGGTACTTTAAGCCAGCAGTTGTCAACGTCTAATATGGTATCTATCATAAAACATTCATCGCTTGGAATACAGTAGCAATCTTTCGGGTGTTGGTTGCAGTGTTGTTTTGTCTTGAATTAGAAAAATACGTTTAGATGCATAATACTGTAAACATACATGTCAAAAAACTCCTATTAAAATACTTTAGTCTTTTAAAAGGAAATATAAAATTGTTCTTAATTTTAAGAGGTAACAGCGACCGTCTTAAATGCTGGTTTTGGCCACAATACTAAAATGAAGGAACTTGGGCGCACTACCTGACTTCATTTAGGCTCAGTGATTTCAGAGGTTAACAATTTAATGACATTTAACCTAT